>BMAO01002403.1:0-159117 GCA_019973975.1 Trichonephila clavata
AAACAGTTCCTGTTTTATTTTCTAGCAAAAAGGCCACATTTGGGAGAAAAAAGGGAGTATTTAATCTCGATTCTGTTTATGAAATATGTAGGGATAAGGAACCATTTTTAGATTTTGCAAGAAAAACTCATCTGATCAAATTAGAATTATTTTTACTGCAATTGTAATGTTCTGATGAAGTTTGGGAAGAAAAATTCTATTTTAGATGGTTAATCATAGATTTGCAGAAATTCCAGGAATAACAAGAAATGTGTGGTTCAACTAAATCCATACATCATGGATTGTATATAGTTCAACTAAACCATACATCTTGGCTTGTGGTTCAGTTGCAGCAAACTAAAATTAAATGATATTTTTCGTCTCACTTATCATTTGATCATGGGAACCAGAACAAAACAGACCAAAGCTTATTTCTATTTATCTTCTGATACAGTTGCAGATTGGGGGCAATTTGTCATTGAAGTTATTCTATATTATGCAGAAGTCGACAAATCGAATTCAGAGGGGAAGCAGTACACAACATATATTGTGAGATTCTAGTCAACATTTTAAAGGAATGGATAGAGCCTGGAACTATGATTTTTCCAACAAATGGAAGGCATTTAAAAATTTAGGACAAGAAGGTTTGATCATTTGACGTTAAATCATAGCCTTCATTTTGTAAATCTTGTAACGAATTGCCACACAAATACCATAGAAGGCACTTGGAAGCATGTTACAGATTCACTCCCTACCTGCAATAGAAAAATAGATTTAAAATTTCATTTGTTGCTGTATATAAGTTTAGAAAATGAAGCAAACAGCAGAGAATTGAAACAATTGAAATTGAAGGGAATTGAAATTGAAACAGGCCAATTGAAACAATTGGATTGTTTCAATAAGTTTTTAAAAATTGTTAGGGACATCAACTGGGCTGGGGTCAAATTCTTTAAAAGGGGAATTTAATCAAGATTTTTTATCACCATGATTTTTATCACAATCTATCTTGCTGACAAGTGATGACTTTGGCCACTTTATGACAATTTTTTATACATAAAGTGCTGCAAGGTAAGTTAATGATATTTATATTTATTTTATTCAATGTAAGCAAGAAAGATTCTCCTTATATTTAATTTATGACTTTAATTTTATTGTTAATTTGCTTTAATATGTTAAATTATAATGTTTCTCTTCTAGGCTTAATGATGATAAATAGAACAATTTGTTCATTACTATTCTGAATCACTTAAAAAAATAGATTTTTATTCTTAAATTCAATGCAGTATTGCTAAAATAATCATTAACTATTTACATTTAGTTCTATAAAAATTTGTCCTTTCACTACTTTTTTAGTTTAATATTATGTAGGAAAAAATATTACACGTTTCATTTTTATGCTTCTACTAAAGTTAGAAAGAATCCCACCATTAATTTTCGTACAGAGGTGGCGGGGGGGGGGGAGGTAAACTTAGATGGAAGACAGGAACTTTGCAAAACTGTTCAGTCAGGAGGAAGGGAGAGGGCGGGGGAAGTGTCGCGGTGTTTACTGGCGGCTAAGAGGGAAGGAAGGAGGGGGGAATGCAACCCTGTGCTTCCCTTGGCGACTGTTGTCGCCGGAAAACAAATTTGGCGATTTTTGAAAAAAGTCCGTATATCGAACTTGTACCCAAAATACTGATTAATTATGGCAAAATCAAAATCTGGGAGGTCTAAGAAGCGCCGATTTACTGGAAATCGTTTTTTCCATTCGTGCTACTATAAATGAGAATGATGAATCATCCGCAGGCCAAAAATGTGGAATCAAGCCATACAAGTTTGGAAATTTTCTCAGAAAGATTGTGTGAAACTTATGAAGGCAATAGAATTGTCAGCTTGACAAATTTAATTTCATTGTTTGCTGGCCTGATTGTTATTCTCAGAGCTTGGAACTTATACAAGACTGTGTCATTGGATTATGCTCGCATATGAACCAAAAAGTGCAAAAAAAGCTCCTTCTTTAAAGGTTTCCCTACAACAGAGAAGATGAAAGGTTCTTGTCTTATAAACTCTTCAATAGTTTTGGGGTTAAGGATAATCGGTAAAGGATTTTCAGCTGGCAAAAAGTTATGTGCTTTCCTTAGTTTACCTTTACTGTCAAAACTTGCTTTCCGCAATCAAAAAAGGAAACTGTTGAAAGTAACTGAACGAGTTGCTCAAAAAAACATCAACGCTGCATTGGGTGAAATCAAAGGCTCAAATAATTTAACTAAATGTGGAATATCTATTGATGGTACTTGGCAACACAGAGGCTATTCATCTTTGAATGAATGTGTAAGTATCATATCAATTGACACTGGAAAAATTTTAGATATTGAAGTTATGACACAATATTCCCACATATGTGCGAAAGGCAATGAGGTCAATTCACGACTGGTGTGCGCCAAGTCAGAATCATCTGACGAGTATACAAACATTTCCTTGGCCTTTGCTTTAGTTTGTGACATTCCTATACTTGAACTGTTTATGAAGTTAATTTCTGAAACTTTATTTATTTTTATTGTAATTTTGCATTATCCTTGTTAAGAAATTAGGAAGGAATTAATTTTAGTAATTTTTTTAGCATAGTTTTAGTTTAGTATATGTGTAATTTGGTGTTAGTGTGCAAAGCCGGCGGTTACTTGTAGTGTTTGTTTATATATTTATTAATAGTTCTAGGTTATTTTTTAGTATACTTATATTTAGTCCTTAGTTATTTTTTAGTTTATTTACACTCAAGAATGATTTACAGTATAGAATTGAGACCATTGGATTTGGAAAAACTTCTCATAGGTTTCCAATTACTTATTTATAGATAGTGTATCACTCCATATAAATTCATAAATTAGTTTAATTTCTAAGAAACATGAGTGTAAATATGAAATGGTTCCATTTTGAAATATTAATTTTTATACCTTTCATTGTCTGATTCCCATAGTAATTACCAGCTACAAATGTTTCATTTTTTTTAGAAATGCTATCTCTATAATCTATCTTGTAGAAGAGCATAGAACATTTAGAAACATGAAATGCATGTAAACATAATTTTGAAAATGAATTGATAATATGATTTGTCAGTAACATGGATATTTTTGTTCATTTAAAAAAAATTATATCTATTTCTAATGTTTAAAAAGAGGTTTATACTTTTTGAGAGCAGAGTGTATAAAATAATATTGGTTGGTATGAAAGTATTTGATTAATAATTAGGAATTCTTCTGTGATGGAAATGAAATTGCTTTTAACATCATTTAAAGGTTTTAGGTATCTGAAATAATCTAGTAATAAACAAACATTTTATATGTTTCATAGTCTTGGCATCCTTTGTAATTATTACCCTTCTAAGGTTTGAATTTTTTTGGAAATACCTTTTTCCAACATTCAGAAAGAAATGAATTGGGACTTTTTTAAAAATAAATTAAGAAACATGTTTAAAGAAATAGGTTTTTTTAGTAAAATTATTTTATAGTAGAACAAATTAAATTTTTTTCATGAAAATTTCTTGTACACAGAAGCAGAAAATTCTTATTGGATAGTTTTATTTAATAATCATACTCATTTTAATATAGATCATTTATTGACACTTAATTTTAACATTATGTAAACAAACTATTTCATGATCGGCTGTATAAATTATACTCTATGAATGTAACACTATACTATAAGGACAAATCGAGAACAAACAGAGAATTTAACTGCCAATATTCAAATTGTATAGTATATTATACAATTATTAAACCTTAATTTTTATATCTTATTGATAATATCTAAAAAATTCTCTGAAAATCTTATTAATGGCTTTTTCAATTTATTTACAACAAAAGAGTCATTAAATGTCATCAACCCAAACAAATAAAATGATGCAGTCAAAAAAAAAGGTAAAATTGTGCAGAATTTCTAAAATTTTCTCTCACTTTATGTATCTTATTAAGTTTATGACAAAAAAAAATTTTAATTTTTAAGCACCACCACAGGCAATTAATTGTAAACAAAAAAAATTTGAAAACATTTTTTTTTTCTTAAAGGTTTTTGTGAATTTTATTCTAATTTGAACACTATCAAAATTAATTTAATCAAATTAATGCTTTTTTTTCTTTTTCAGATATAATACATTTACAAAAGTAAGATCTTAAAAGGTCTTTTCTTGTTTACAAAGAAATTAATGCCAAAAATTAGTCTTTTAATACATTACTGGTAACAAATTAATTCCCAACGAAATAAAAATTTCAATTGAGCTAAAACTTCTACACTGCATAAATGTTTTAAGACCTAGATATATTTTAGTTTCTGATTATCCATATTAGATGGCTTCAGAGCAATCAGCTCACAAAGTAAATAATGAAATTGTCATTTTCTCTTAATTCATATAGCTGATATTCTACAGCTTCACAAAAAATGTGTACATAGTAAAAATACCAACAAAAAAAGAAATTTCTTAAAAGAGGTTTTATTTTAAAATTTGTTGCTTTTGGAAGGGGGCGAGATTTTATTCTCCTCAAATAAAAAAAAATATAATAAATTATGTACAATAATTTTAACTTAGTAAAGATAAGGGAAATATATAATCCATAAATATTCAAAGGACAAATAATTGGATTGTCTGTTATTAAAATCTATTATTAATTAAATCTACAAGAAAAACAACCAGCTATGTGAAATGTACCACACATAGGAACTAGAAAGCAAAAACAGGAGACTGCATTGCATTTGTATAGGTTATCTGCAAAACCTTTCATGGTATTTTTGAAAAATTGTATTTGATGTAGGTCCAGATTAAATGAAATATCACGAGAATTTTGAAATTTCAGATCTTAAAAACCTTTAGAGTTATAAAATCCACTTCTATATTTACATAAAACAAATTAGAATACTGAAATCATGTAATTTATAGAAAGTTTTGAATAAAAGAAACACATATAAAATGGCAATGCACAATGTAACTATTTTTTGTAAAATATCTCAATACACTTTTTTTCATGTCCTAAAAATACAATAAACCTTTGTATAACATTTGTTTATCATAACTGTAAAATCACATATTAAACACTAAAGCTTATACTTATTTTTAAACCACCCTAATTTTTCTTACATTAATTTTTATTAATAAATCTTTACTTTGCATATACTTAAAACTACTCCCAAATAAAGGAGGTGGGTGGAAACACACAAAATTGACAAAGGATTTTCTTTTTTTCAATTTCACACTAATTGTAAAATTACTACAATCTGTTCCTCTAAAATATACAAAGCATTATCTTCTGTTTTAATGAGAGTATTTTGATTTGTTTGCACTGAATATACCAATACTTAATGCATACCTGTGTTTCTTCTAGTTATTGTAAGTATAATATAGTTATTGTTAAATATACTTCAGTTCCATTTCATTCAAACTTAAACTTATTTGGAGAAATGTATTAACATGTTACTTCTTTATCACTGATATGCATCTAAAGTATCTTTTTATAAATAATTATATTTATACTTTTAAAAAATGGAAGATTAAATGACATCAGGAAAAAAGATTCAAAATTCTTGCTCTGAACTTAATTAAAATATATTAATAAAGTTAGACTATATAAATAAATTTTTTAAAATCATTATTAATTTAACAAGTTATCAAAGCTTATCATGAATAAATTGAGTTCCATTCTAATGAAAATCACAATTTGTATTAATTGTAAACAAGATTCTTTTACCTGGGCAATCCTAAATTTCATGAAACTTCTCCATTTTCCCAAATTATACACAAAATATTAATTTACTGCAAAGTTTCTCTAAGAAATGCTAAATCAGTACTCAAACAATTCCAAAATTTGGAACATTTGTATTAAACTGCCAACTAATTTCGCCAAGCAAAAAGACATCACGAATTTCAAAAAAAATTATATCACTATTATTATTACTGTGTTCAAACGTGATCAGGAACAGTTTCCACTCTTGGCTGTATATCACAGCATTTGGCGGTTTTTTGATTTAAAGAAATTGGTCGACATTATATATATATAATACTATACAATCACCCCAAATTTGTCCTTTCAACATATGTCACACAAAAATATCAGTGATTTTGAACAATTAACCCCTTAACAATAATTTTGAAAAAAAATTCTCTGAAATTACATTTTTTTGTACAGAATTTTTCATGAATATAGATTATTGCAAACAACAATTTGTTACGTTATTCATTTAAGGTAGTTGAAAAAGGCTACATGAAAATGTTGAATATTCCACTACATTTAGAAAGAAAACATCCTACAGAATCAATGTAAAGTCATATTTGGTTTCATTATCCTAATTACCAATAAATATAATAGAACTAATCTAAGTACACTTCTTGGGTCAATATTTGTAACTAACTCAATGCAACAAATTTATTCAGGACTTAAATTTATAAGCAGGACTTAATACTTATGTAAAAATTAAAATCCAGAGTATTCTTACACTTAATACATTTCAGCTGGGATTGCAAAGATTTCTTTAACACACAATGTTAATATTTCAATAACATGTATATAGTCTTTATCATCAAAATTATTGAATTTTACAGTTTGATAACCCTTGTACAAATACCAATAAATGCATATTTGTTATCCATAGTAAAAAAAAACTGTACATCTGTGTGACAAGTATATACCAGTCAAATTCTGAAAAACAGATGTTGTGTTAAGAAATCCTCATACCACATAATAAATAGATACCACACAAATATTTTATAATTTTTATTTTTTTGTAAAATAATTATGGATTTAAAAATGACTTTTTATTTTGACCCTGTAGGAGAGAACAGGACTTTTATATTCAATATATGCACACAAATTTATATTCTATAATACACACATTTTAATTAAAAAATTTTAATGCCTTAATTTTTTACCACATGCAGAGTTTAATTCTCAATATATAAATTATATCTTTTTACTAAAATTGTACAATGAATAAAGACTTTCAAAATTGTTGCATAGGTTTTTTTTTTTTTTTTTTTTTACATATAATTTTACAACAGGTAAATGGTAATTTTTATTTCTAATGTTTGAAAGAGGTATTTGATTCACACACACACACATTATCAAGAATAAACATTAGTGAACCTGTAGTAAATTAAAATATTCCATTTCTGTAGTGAATGCTTTTAAAAAAAAATTTTACCATGAGAATGTAAAATTATTTAGTAAAACACATTATATATATACTTGTTTTAATATGACATGTATAGTTACATATCAAGATTCATGTGTTCTTATTTTACAGAAATAAGAACATGTGAATTTTGAAGATGTGCAAAGCTAAGTTAACTAAATATATGTTACCTTTTTATGTATGTTCTCTATATATTTTAATTTAAAAATAAACAAAAAAGTATTTATATTCGTGTAGACATCTATCCAAAATCCTTTCAGAAGTCTCATTTGTGAACACAAAAATTGTAGGAATCTCTGTTTTAGCTAGCGACGATTTCTAAACGGTTGGTATTGAAAACAAGCCTGTTCAAAGTGGTCAGAATATAATAAACAGTGAGGAAATGGTTTAAATCCTTACGCTTCATCATTCTAATCCATGTTTACAACACTCGATTTTCTACCGGAATATTAAAAAAAAAGATTTTTTTCCCTACAATCATCTTATTTTTTTACTGTAATCCAGCAACCATATACACTGGTGTCCAAAAGTTAAGCATGATTGATAATTATGTGAATATAAAGAAGAAACTGTAAATCAGAATGGCGGGAAACGTGATATGCGAGTGTAAAATGGTTATAAAATAAGGAAGTAAGTCAAAAGAATGATAATAATTAATTTTATTATCCAAAGTAGCAGTTTGAAAGAAAACAGCATAGCAAGGATTCACACTTTAAAGAAAACATTAAATAATATACTGATGCTGCAGTTTAATAAGGCGTGTGGTCACCTCTGACAGCCGGGCACGCTGCCCAGCGATTTAACATACTTGCTATGAGATGATGAATGAGTTGTGGGCTCAAACGGTTCCAAGCTTCTTGGAGAGCGCTCTTCAGTTCTGTAACGGAGCTTGGTGGGTGTGAAAGGGCTGCAATTTGTCTCCCGAGCATATACCATACATGCTCGATAGGATTTAAATCAGGGGAGTTCGCAAGCCCCGACATGCGCTGGATGTTTTCCGTTTCAAGGAAGTCATCAAACAGCACCCCTCGGTGACATGGCGCATTATCATCCATGAATATGAAGTCAGGACCGACAGCACCTCAAAACAAGCGAACATAAGGCTCTAGAACTTCGTCTCTGTATCTTTGAGCAGTCACAGACCCCTTGTCAAAGAAATGGAGGCCTGTGCGGCCGTCCATCGTGATGCCTGCCCATACCATTACTCCCTTTCATGGAAAATAATGTCTTTCCTCTATGTTTCTTGGTTCAAAACGTGTTCCACGTTCTCTCCATATCGTTACCCGCCGAGAATCACTACTCAGACTAAACTGGGACTCGTCACTGGTTATCACATTGGCCCATACTCCAATGTTGATGTTTCAAACTCCAGTTCAAACGAGCGCGTTTATGCGCAGACGTGAGGGGAATGCAAACTGCTGATCTTATGGCATACAGGCCAACATGATTGAGTCTCCTGTAAACACTTTGTCTCGAAATTCGCATTCCTGTGGCGACTGTGAGCGCCGAACCCAGTGCTCTGGTAGTACTGCCCCTCTGACGTCGCGCACTTATTACCAGATATCGGTCTTGGCGAGGGGTTGTAACTCTTGGTCGACCTGATACTGGTTGTCGGGTAACATCTCCCGTTCTTTGAAACCTCTGCCACAGTCTTGAGATCACAGGCTGGTCCACATTCAGAATTCGAGACCGGTTGTGATCGTGAGGATACCAGCATTCCAACGATTCTTCCTTTCGTAAACATGTCCATTGGCGTCTTTGTGCCATCATTCATCTTGTTTGATGGTTAGCAACGTTCCTTCGTACAGCAGTTGCACAAAACTTGTCTGAACTGCCTGTGCTGTGTGTTCTCCGCATTCCGACATGCACCGGTGTCTCGCGCAGGACGTAGTCGACTGAAAAGTTTTGCATAAACCCAATGTTTCTTCTTCACCCAATAATATCCGCAAGAAATTTGGAATAATTTTACGAATATTTACTCCATGTTTTTCGCATTTTACGATTTATGCTTAACTTTTGGACACTAGTGTATTTCGAAGTACAGGTAAGCATCTTGGTATATTTTTTATTGGGTGAAATTAGAATTTCACAGACTAGAGTTTGTCACATTACAAGTAAAATTTTTTCAAAAAAAAATTATTAAATAACTTGTTGTTGCTGCTGTTATTTTTAATTCTTTTGTTTTGCTATTAGACAATTCGAAAAAATGTGAAATAAAAATATGAATTTTAAATTAATATTCGTTTGCAGTACTCTTAAAATATTAAATTTTATTTCAAAATAATAAAAGAAAAAGTAAAAACACCAAAATGTTTAATATTTTTATTTATGTTTTGAAAATGTTTTAATTAACTTTGTTAGTTTTAATTATATTTTTTTTAAAATTTAAATTTGATTTTTTTAAAATTTGTTTGGAAAAAGAGCGTTTTGCCGTGACCAGGATTCGAACCTGGGTTATTGTTCGCAATGTACTAATCACTATACTATCACGGCTTGAGTTAAGGGTTGCTTAGAAGCAAAGTGCTACAAAACCGTTTCCCTTCTGTCCCCATTTTTCAAAGGGTGTGTCATTCATCCATGACCAAGATGACATCGATAATAGGGAAAATACAACTTCATAATGAGTGCTCATTGGTTGACTTAATGACGTCATGGGTCTCGCATCCGATCTGAAGTGTATTTTACCCTCGAAACTTTTACTATCTATCAGTAATTCCCAAAGAGGTCTATGACAACCTGCAAGGGGTCCACGCTGGCGAAAAAATACTTTGGGGGTCCATGAGGTGTAAATGGGGGCCTATAATAGTGACTCTCATTAAGCCAGATCGTGACTTTCTTTTCTTTTTTAAAAATGTAATCTATAGTGGAAGATTTTACCAATTTAACAGATTTAGTTACTAAATTTAGTGAGGTTAATTTGCGGTTAATAGATGGCAGAATAAGTTTTATTAAGACAAGGACCATTTCAGCATTTATTTCCAGAATTAAATTAAAGAAATATAATATTGGACGTCGCGAATTTTCTGAATTTGTCACAGACAATCTGTTAGAACATTTTAATCTACGTTCAATATTTAAATGCCCTTTACTCAGATTTTGAAACTATGTTTGAGATTGCTTTTTTTTTTTATAGTATTTCTCACAGTAGACATATTTACAATAAGAACTAATCAGAATAGTCCCAAAGGATCTTAAAATAAAGTTAAGAAGTGGATGTCAGCAAATTTGGCTTTAAAAAGTCATTCCTGTCGCGAATTATGGAATATCGTGAGAAAGTTTTTAGTCGCTTTTCCTGTGAGAGTTTCAGTGTGTGTGAGTTTGCCAATCTCAAAAACAAAATCTTAGGGTATTCGTATATCTTGAGATCTTACATGATCAATAACATCAGTTATACGTTAGTCGAACTGTAAGAGCCTGAAGATATTTTTACTATAAGTGGAAAGTGAAGAAGTATCAAAGAATGAGGAACAGGCAAGATGTACAAAAACTGGTTGATCACGCGGAGTCGTGGTCGGCGTGACATAAGTATGAGTTGTTAATACCGTATTTGCCTAAAGATAATAATTTTCATCTAAAGGTACTCGTGATAGTTTCGCCAATCTAATCTTCAGATAGTTGAATAATTACTTTTGTAAACAGGTTTATTTGAAAGAAGGTATCTAGTAATCATACCCCTCCAATTTAATTGGTTGTTTTATGGGATGCAACAAAATCATAATAATAATAATAAAAATTTAACGCACCATGTTTTATAACGGATTATAAGTATAAAATAATTTCTCTAATCCTTATGAAGGATAAAACCACATACATATTTCTAACTTTTTTCTAAATTATCCTAAAAATTCATACTTGGCAACTTTAGATAGCTATTAAAATACTTGTAAAGTTGAAAATGAAAAACATGGAGCGCATGCAGCAGATAATTAATGCATTAACAGCTAAACTAACAATTTTATTGCACCGCATATTATGTGAAGTGATAATTAAGTTTTGATAGCTACTCTCTACACTCTTTATAGTTATATATTGCATATGCCCCATGTTTTTCGTTTCTAATCTTACAAATATTTTAATAGCAATCAAATGTGGTCAAGTATGATTTTTTAGGGTAATTTAGAAAAAGTTAGAAATCGGCATGTGGTTTTATCCTTCATAAAGTTTAGAGGAATTATCTTATACTTTTCAGTCCGTCATAAAAACATGGTACATTTAAAAAAAATTTTATTTTATTATTATTTTCTGCTTTTTTTAGAATTATGTGAATGAAATTTTGAAATTGATTTTAAATACTTTGATCACGTATTACAGAGACTTGCGATAAATTTCAGATTTATATCAGTGTTTTTTTTTTCTTCTGGTTGTATCTGAAATAGAAAAATGTCATATCTACTTACCAATAATACATCAAACTCTATTCGATTATTATTTTAGAAATAAAATCACAAAGCACAAGCGAAAATAATTTTTTATAAAATTTATTGTTGTTGCTCATGCCACCTGTCTGACGAAGTCAGATCGAGGCCCACGAAATTCATCATGGCAACGGGCTAGAGATACGTCTATCATTAGCCTGAGCTTTGAGCCCATGAACGTGACAGCACGATAGATGGCGACACCATTCGGATCCACAGATTTAACGAGTACGTTTTCCGTTTGTACTCGGAGAGTATTTGGTGGCATCGGGCATCGAATCCCGGTCTGGCGTCCGATGCTCTAACCACTAGGCTACCCACGGCCATAAAATTTATATTCGAATATTAAAAACAATCAATTTCACATCCGTTTGTCAAAGTTTTAAATATATGATTCTATTCATGATGCTTGAGGTCGTAATTGTCGAATACGTTCCATCTCCTTCATTGCACGGTGTCTGTGAGTTTCGAGCAATTGAGCTCCACTATTATCAATCCATCCAATGATCTGATACGGCTTAGCGCGACATATGCCCAAGGCCGGATCTACGTATGGGCTTAATGGGCTGCAGCCCAGGGTTCTAGGGGCCCCATTCCACGTTGAAGATAACAAACGGAAAAAGCTGCTTACAATCAAAATAGTAACAAAACTATAAACCAGTAAAAAAATTCAAAAATCAAGCATAAAATACCCGAAATACCACATCAAATTTATTTTTATTTTTGATAGAAAATCTATCATAGAGCGGCGCCGACGAGCATCGAGCATATATACAAACGTAGTGGCACAATTTCTGTGCCCTTTCATTTTTGTGCTATAATAATTCTAAAATAATATACTGATTTGGTGCCAGGTCTTGTGCATAATTCCTTAAATTAAAAGATACTCAGGTACCTGTTTATTCAAGTAAAAAGTAAGTACCAATACACATTTCTAAATTATTTAAGTAGGAAGATTTTGTAAGTTATGATTAAGTATTTTCTGTATTTTAAATTTTTCAAAGATTGAAACATCAGGATTTCGCATAAATTTGAATGTTGCCTTAAAATGTGTGATGAGTAACTTGATTATTTCTTTAGGATGGGAAAATAATAGCAATCATTTTATGGGTGGATTATTGAGATTTCCTGCAAATATTATGGATAAAAGTAAAGTGGTCTTGATTTTGGTAGTAAATCTGTTTTTTTAAGTGCAGGTAGAAACAGCAAATAATGGATGACAACGGAAAAACAATACTTATTTAAAGTGGGGCAATATTCTAAAGTTTATTTTTATAATCCTCCCCCCCCCCTTTAAACTGATTAGTGGAAGAGTATCGCGCTTCCACACCACAGATCCGGGGCTCTATCCTCAGTCTGGGCAACGTCGACTCAAGCTTTTATCCCTTCAGTGGGTCGATAAATGAGTACCAAGCTTGCTTGGGGACTAAGCATTGGGGTTTTGTTTCAGACTGACCTCCTGATCGGGACATCTGCTCATGTATCTCAGCTCCCAAAGGTCAGATATACTGAGATGGCCCTGGCCCCCATGGGTTGTTGCGCCACAGGGATTAGTTTAAACTGATGGACCAATAAACAATATCAATCAGCTTTTTAGGTTTTAACGAGTATAGACAATGATTATTTATTTTTTAAAAATATACTAGGTATACTTTTTAAAATTATATCTCAGAAATATACTATATTGTTTTGTAAAAATTTGTTAGAATATTTTTAGTTTATTAAGCACCAGTCAGTTGTGTTATTATAATTTTATGACCTAAATTTTTAAAACTTATTTTCAAGAAAATCAAGTCCTTTGTTAACAATCTATATATATAAAGGAGAAAAGCGACTGACTGACTGACTGACTGACTGACTAATCACGATATCTCTGGAACTATTCAACCTACAGACTTGAAATTTGGTAGACATGTTCCTTTCATAGAGTAGACATCACCTAAGAACGGATTTTCCGAAATTCGAAACGCAAGGGGTGTTCTAAATAATTGTTTCCGTGTTTAAACTACTCAATGTACAATTTTGAAATTAGGTAAGCAGATTCCTTCCATACAGTAGAGATCCGCTACAAAATGAGCTTGGTGAAAATCGACCCCCAAGTGGCGTTGTAGCGGCTTAGGGGGCGTTATAGATAATTATTTCCATTTTTAAACTATTTGACGCACTGTCTTTAAATTTGATATATAAATAGATTCCTTTCGTAGAATAATGATCAGTTCAAAAAAGGGTTTTGAGAAAACAGACTTCTAAGCGGCGTTGCGGGGGATTAAGGGGGGTAATAGATAAATATATCCGTTTTTAAACTACTTCACCTACCTGCTTGAAAATTGGTAGGTAAGTTTCTTTCATGGAGTTAATATCCGCTACAAAATGGGTTTTGGGAAAATTGATCCCCAAGGGGTGTTGCGGGGGCGGGAGGTTTAAGGGGCGTTATAAATTCCGATTTTTAAGTTATTAGACGTACAGTTTTGAAACTTAGTAAGCAGATTCCTCTCATAGGGTAGAGATACTCTATAAAATGGGTTTCGTGAAAATTGCTCCCAAGTGGCGTTGCGGGACTTAAGGGGCGTTATAGATAATTATTTTCATTTTTAAACTATTAGACGCACAGTCTTTATATTTGATAAATAGATTTCTTTCATAGAGTAGAGATCAGCTATAAGAAAGTTTTGTGAAAACAGACCTCTAAGTGGTGTTGCAGGGGATTAAGTGGCGTAAGAGATAAATATTTTTGTTTTTAAACTACTTCACCTACCTGCTTGAAAATTGGTAGGAATGTTTCTTTCATGGAGTAAATATCCGCTACAAAACGGGTTTGGGGAAAATCGACCCCCAAGGGGTGTTGCGGGGGGTTAAGGGCACATATAAATAATAATTTCTATTTTTAAACTATTAGACGCAGTCTTGAAATTTGGTAAGCAGATTGCTCTCATAGGATAGAGATACACTACAAAATGTGTTTTGTGAAAATCGACCCCTAGGTGGCGTTGCGGGGTTCAAGGGGCGTTATTGATAATTTTATTTGCATTTTTAATTTATTGGACGCACAGTCTTCAAATTTTGCTAAGCAGATTCCTTTCATAGTGTGCAATTCCCCTACAAAATGGGTTTTGTGAAAACAGACCCAGAAGTGGCGTTATAGATAATTATCCCCATTTTTAAACTATTAGACGTACAGTCTTGAAATTTGATAAGCAGATTCCTTTCGTAAAGTAGAGAATCACTACAAAATGGGTTTCGCGAATATCAACTACCAAGTTTAATTTCGGGAGATTAAGAGGTGTAATCGATAAATATTTCCATTTTTTAACTATTTGATCATCCTGCTTGAAAATTGTTAGGCATGTTCCTTTCGTGGAATAGAATTCCTCTAACAAAGAGTAAAACAAAAATTGACCCCTAAGGATGGTTGCGAGGGGTCAAGAGGAGTTACAGAAAAAAATTCCTGTTTTTAATTGTTAGACCCATATACTTGGAATTTGTTAAGCATGTTTCTTTTGTTGAATAGGGATCCACTAAGAATGTATTTTAAGCAAATCAAGTTCTGGGGGGCAGGGGGTTACTGGGACGTATTGACAAAAAAAATTTCCTTTTTTCGAGCTACAAGGACTATAATAATGAAATTTGGTTTGCATTTTTCTTTAGTTGAATTGAAATCCGCTAAGAGCGGTTATTTTGGAAAACGGCTCTCAACGGGATTACGGGGATATTGATAGTAAAACTTTTGTTTTTTTCATTTAGATTTAGACTTAAAATTTGGCTTGCATGTTCAATTTACGGAGTAGAGATCCACCGAAAATTGTTTTTGCGGGAATCCACTTGGTTTTTGGGTTACGAAAGAGCAAACATCATTCTATACTCCAATTTTAGAGATTTTTAGAAAATACAAATTAGATGAGTTCTGACCCTTTTTGTTATCAACAGGCGACAGTTACAGGTCTAAGTATATTTTTCAATACAATCGAATTTTTAATGCAGGACTTAGATATCAATAATTTATACATATATATTAGCAATAAAAAATTATAAAACATCATGAAATACCCAGCGAAGCGGGCGGGTAACTGCTAGGGGATATATCTGGCAGAAAATATAAAAGTAAAGCGGAAAAACGAAAATTTCTGTTAAATCGGGGGGGGGGGGAATTAAATGTGTCAAAATTTTAACTTTTTTTACAATGGAACAAAGTAACAAGGATATAACAAATGCAGATGCATTAACAAACAAAAGGGAAAGGAACTTAACCAAAGAAAATAGAGAAACACAACAAGAAAATATTAATGATGAAAATACGCAAGATCTCGATGACCAGCAGCCTTCTGAAAAAGATATTGTTGAGCCAGAGGACATCAGTAATGCTCCGACCGAAAAGTGTTTAGAATATGTTGGGTGTGAGTTTGAGAAATGCTTTGACGTGCTTTGTGGCCTAAATCGTTAATTAATGATTTTATTGATTGCATCCTTTCACGTGAAATGAGTTATTTTCAAAATAAAGATCCAAACAATATATATTCTGTTTCGGTAAGAAAATACAAAGAACAAAATATATCATTTTCGAATAATCGTTTCATTAAAAAAAACTTTAAAATGGCCAAGTGCGGGAAAGATCTTGGCTATGTTATTCGACTAGTATTGGTAGTATTTTTTGTTTGACCAGCAAACTTTTGTCTAAAACAAATTTTCACTACACAACCGGCTTTTCTGATTGGAAAAACGTGACAAATTGCTTAGAAAATCATGCAAATTTTATTGAACATAAAAATCCACTGTTTGTTTGACACGAAAAGAAAATTAGTCTGTTTTATATAAACAATTTCACACAGGAGCAACTAAGATAAGATACAGAATATTACCACAATTTCCTCAAACGTGTTATTGCGGCAGTAAAGTATTTGGCTATAAGAGGTGTAGCATTTTAGAGGTACTGAGGAAATTTTTGGTTCTCCCATAAAGGTAATTTTATAGGTGCCCTGGAATTGCTAGCAGAGTTCGACCCCTTCATTTGTGAACATATTGAACAGCAAAAATTACGACAAAATCATTATTATCGTACTTATCGAAAACAATTTATGACCAACAATATATGATCATGGGCAAGCAAATCATTAAAACAATTACAACTCAAATAAATAATGATGACAAAGTATTATTCAATTGTGATGGATTCAAAACCAGATTTCTCCCACAATGATCAACTTGCTATTGTAATATGATACGGTTTTCGGGGAAAAGTGCATGAAAGATGTGTCTCATTAATTAAGATTAGTATAGTCACACTGGGCCGTGGGTAGCCTAGTGATTAGAGCATCGGACTCCAGACCGGAAGGCCTGGGTTCGATGCCCGATGCTACCAAATGCCCGCCGAGTACATAACGGAGAACGAGCTCGTTAAATCTGTGGGTCCTAACGGTGTCGCCATCTATCGTGTTGCTTGAGCAAAATCGCACTGTCACCTTCTTTGGGGGATCAAAGCTTAAGCTAACGACAGGAATAAAATTCTAGCCCTTAGCCGCGATGAAATTCATGGACCTTGATCTGATGTTACTGTCGATCAGGTGGCATAAGCAACAACACAACACTAGTCACACTGGCTTATCCTTATTTAATTCTCTACAAGAATTTTTAGAAACAAATGGACTGCTATTGGATAATTGTAGAGGACAGTCATTTGACAACGCGGCCAATATATCAGGTCGATATAACGGTGTGTAAGCTCTTCTAAAAGAAAAGAAAAATAAATTCGCTAATTATATATGGGCCATGTGCTGCACATTCTCTAAATTTGGTTGATGCAGAATCAGTTAAAATGGCAACTGAAATCGTGAACTTCTTTGGTTCAGTGCAACAAATACATGTTTTCTTTTCTGCGCCGACCCATAGGTGGGAACTTCTAAATCGTGAATTTAAACTGAAATTTACCTTAAAAAGTTTAAGCCAGACCAGATTATCTTATCACTACGATGATGTTGAAGCCTTAAAAGATAATTATGGTAATATCTTTAATATTCTTAAGACATTTAGTGACAATGAAAATAAGAAAATTGATTTTCAAAAAGAGGCAGTAAATTAACAAAACTCTGAACTGTCATTTTATATTACACTATTGAGAAGAAATTTTAGAAAGATTTAATTCAGTTAACAAAAAATTACGGATTCCTGGTTTGGACATCTGTGAAGGGAATAAGTTAATTATGTCACTAAAAACGTTTATAAGCAATATACGACATGAATCAAATCAAAAACTAAAGGAGTAACAAGACGCAGCCAAAAATTAAGCCCTAGTGTAAAAACAGAATATAGCGATGTGAACAAGAGACAAGTTATTTTAAAAGTTGCAGATAAATCAACAGAAAAAGCTGTATATGGGACAGAAAATTTTAAAGGAGACACGCTTATTGTTGCTTTAGATAAGATTTCCCTTGATTTAAATAGAAGTCAAATATATGCAAAATATAGTCAGAAATTTAAATTTTTGATGGATTTGCAAGATCAAAGTAAGGTGAACGTCGACCTGGAGAGTGTACGCGCTGTCATTGATTATTATTTAGATGACGTAGACCAACATTTATTTTTCCAAATTTGTACAGCATTTTAAAGATTTTTCTAAAGCACCCTATCATTTGTTATGAAACGGAACGAGCGTTTTCTAAAATGTCCTGTATAGAAAACAAATATAGGACGCAACAATGACAAATACTAGGCTTAATTATTTATCTCTTTCTATTAGTACTGATATCACCAAAGACTTAAAATAAGATGAGGAAATAAAAGAATTTGCAGCACAAAAGTGTAAAAAAGTTTTTTTTTTGTAAACTATGTTATTGTTTCTAACGTATTTAAATTGTTTGAAATAAAAAAAAATACTCGTATATTTAAATTTTCCCGCACAATTTTTCAGGGGGAAATAGCAGTTCTAATTATTTATCGGGCCCCGGATATCGCCCAGAGCTCCAAAGGTCAAGGTCTGGTTTTGCATATGCCTGCCCTTTAGCAAACAGTGCTGGTCCAAAGTATACAACAGCATGGTCTACTGTACATCCTTGCATGTTATGGACTGTGCAGACACAGCATAGTATGAGTGGAAATTGTGTTCGCTATATTGTTCCATAACTTCTGGCAGTGCTGAAAACTGCATTGATTTTGGTTTGATTAAATGAACTCCATCTTTACCAAAGTCGATACGAACAGATGGAATGTCAGTATCGTAGATCTGATCACAGCGAAATAACGGCCAAACAAGTTCAGTTATAATACCCATTGTAAGTCCATTTATAAGTCCTTGTTCTATATTAATTTTCGAGCGAAGCATCACTCTCGCTCTGTAGAAAATTTCTAACTCTTTTTGTAACCCTCCAGTCTTGTTGATATCACCTGATACAAAGTTGTCCATGTTTACATTATCCGCATTTCTCGTCGCATTTATCAGAACATCCCGTGACCGAATTTTAAAAACTAGCACTTTTTAATATCATTTTCTTAAAATAAAAAAAAATACACTGAAATAGAAAAATAATATTTTTTATTTACAATAATAATAAGGAATCTGTAGCAACATATATTTGCTTAGCATTTTCTATCAAAACATTCATATTCAACTTATTAAGAAATACCTCACTAATGTAATTTACCATTTGGATGTTTCGATTCACAAAATCTGCAACCAGTTTATCCCAGTCCCTGTTTAATATAGCTAAATCACCATATTTGGAAATTCTTTGTTCATTTGAATACGTCATACATTCATGACCTAGTTGATTTTCATATCCTTTCAAACATCCGTAACATATGAACAACGATGAAATATTTTCTTGGATATGGTTACATAAGAGTTCTACCATTGATGTAGTGAGAACTATTTCTGCGTCTATACAATCATAGTCTGATTTTGGAAAAGGAATGTGTTTAGCCACTTCTTTCCTCAGAAGTTTCAGAAAAACACGCCCGAACATGATTGAAACAGTTTTCGACGTGATCTGCTTTTGGATATCTTTTATATATATATATAATACCTTCCATTCCGTTTCCTTTAGCATGGAAACTGGAGTCAAGAATTTGCGAGAAAAGTCCTTTCGCTGGAAATAACGTTGGCATATAATATAAGTCACGTTCTCGATAACAGTTCGGGAAAGCATGAGACAGTCCTTGATAACAAATACATTTCCATCATCAAAGCTTTGATCGATTGCAGCAAATTGTCTTACGAGGGCTAACCATACGGAAGGTGTTACAGTAATTCCATCTCTGGTAGGTAGGAGAGATCCAGTGGCATCGAGCTTGTATCGGCGCAAGTGAATTCGAGCAACATCTGCAAAATCAGAAATAACGGCGTAGTTGTGACCCCCTAGATGGAAATGATTTTCAGGAACAGCATCTGATTTAAACGAAGAAACTTTCCCGTTGTCTTTATCAAAACACACTCTTTTTGCTCGAGGATTGGAGAAGATGAGAGGAGTAGCACGTTTCATGGTTAACTAAATAAATTTCAATGCACTAATCACGAAAGAAAATGACTTGAAATTTTGTGATAATTCTTTATCGTGAAGCAGAGTATTCTACCAAGTCAGAGCTTGAGAAGAAATGATGCACAGAAAGAAAAAAAAAATGAGTATTACAAGGTGGCAACAGTAAGCTGATTGGTTCATTTTCATGACGTAACTTTGGAGACAACTGATTGGTAGAAAAAATACTGAATATCAAAAAGACTTGTAATATCAACTGAAAAAGCCAAGTGCGTTTCCCAATGTTCATCTTTCAATTCACTTTCATCATCAATTCATCATCTTTTACACTTTCATAATTCTTTTTTCTTGTTTCCAAGAAAATAATGATTTCATCCAGCAATTTAAAAAATCGTTTTAACCCTTATTTCTCAAAATCCATTTAACTTTCATGTAATATGGTTGATCGATAAATTACCATTCTAAATCTTCCAGAAATGAAGCAAACTGACGATGCCAAAATCTACGTGCTCGAATAAAGTTTCAATTATACTAACTACACTGCTGGCCACCGTAAATATAACAGGAAGGAAGCACGCAAATAACATGAAATTTACAACATGCATTAGCAGAGATGAGATATGCAAATGATTAGAATTTCAGCGCCGACACACATCACGCACGCCTGTGGCGCCACCTCAAAGCGCTATTTAAGGCTTGGAGATTTCGACGATTTCAAGTTCAGCAATTGTGTTCTTCTTGTGTTTTTTTCAAAAAACGATCAATTACGTCTCGTAGAAAACAGTGATTAGCTTTTGATCAAGTATCCGAGTTCGACAGAGGAAGGATAGTGGCCTACCGAGAGTGTGGATTATCTTTCAGGGAAATCGGTAGTCACGTGTTGGCCGAAACCAAACAAATGTAATGCGGATATGTGACCGATGGATGCAGGAGGGTACGACGGACCGACATGGTCGATCGCATCCACCTCAGTGCACCACTTCACGTGAGGACAGGCAAATTTATGCACATGGCAGTGACGGATCGCTCAGTCACATAACGAACCATAGCATCATTCAGTGTCTGCGCGTACCATTCGACGCCGTTTACAGCAAAGTGGTCTGTCCGCAAGACGTCCATTGCTTGATCTACCCTTGACGCAGAACCACAGAGGTCTTCGTCGCCAATGGTACGATGAAAGAAGGATGTGGGCGGCAGAATGGAATGAAGTTATCTTTACTGACGAGTCACGATCTGTCTGCAACACCACGATGGTCGGATTCGAGTCTGGAGACACCGTAAAGAGAGGAGGCTGAACAGCTGCGTTATGCACCACCACACTGGTCCTGCACCGGGTATTATGGTATGGGGTGGTATTGGATATCACTCTCGCACTCCTCTAGTACGCATTGCCAGTACTTTAAACAGCCAGTGCTACATCTCCGAGGTGTTGGAGCCAGTTGTCCTTCCTTACCTTCAGGGCTTGGCCACAGCCATATTTCAACAGGATAATGCGCGACCACACGTGGCACGCATTCTCCAAAGGTTCTTCGTCAATCACCAGATTGAATTGCTTCCATGGCCGGCTCGCTCTCCGGATCTTTCGCCGATAGAAAACATGTGGCCCATGGTTGCTCAACGATTGACCCAGATTACACCCCCATTTGCCACACCAGATTAATTTTGGCAACTTGTGGAAGCTGTTAGGTCTATTGTATCCCAAGAACACATCCAAAGTCTCTTTGAATCAATGCCGAGGCATGTGGCAGCAGTGATCTCCAACAATGGCGGCTACTCTGGCTACTGATTCTGGTAGGAACCACACTTCACAGAAGTCTATAAATTTAATCATTTGATACTTGTTCACATGTTATCTGCAAAATAAATTTTGTTGTGGTATCTCTTGTCTTTCTTGAAGTTGCATTTACGGTGGCCAGCAGTGTATTTTAAACCATGTCCAGTATATCCAAGTACAATACTTGCTAAGTAATAATACGATGAAAATGTTCAAAATTGTGCTATTACCATGTTGTTCTCTTGTTTCTTTTAATCTTGCATCTGCTTTAGTATAATACTAGTTATGGTAAATGCTCTATCAGTTGTAAGACACAAAACAACAATTCATCAAGATATCTAAAAGTGCATCAAAAACATGTATTATGCGTAATACATGACTATAATTCTGCACTATTTCATCATCTCTGCTGGTTACAGAATTTCAACTTAAAATTACACACTTCAAAATTTTTTTACTTCTGCTGGACATAATACCGCTTTTATATTCGAATCTAATTTGCCATCTGTTCTAAGCCGCACCCCAAATTCTCAAAAGGCTATTGTGAAAAATGAAAATTAATGTAAAATGACTTATTGATATCAAATTTTACGCAATCAAATTTAAAATAAGAACTAATAACATGTGAATTATTTGTTATTTTATCAATATTACAAATTTTTAATTACAGGAACTCGTAATTTCTCTAAATACCCATCCAACAAATTTTTCCCCCTACGATTCTAAGCCACGCCCCATTTTCTGTAGCATTAACATTGAAAAAAAGCTCGGCTTAAATTCGAGTAAATACAGTAATTCCTCCACTTTAATTAAGCACTCACTAATATATACTTCTTCAGTAAATGGTTTCGACCTGTGCGATTAAAAGGGATAATATGTAGTTTTTATAGCAGTTGTATAGTCTTCAACAAATTTAAAAGGCCGCGGTAACCTAGTGGTCAAGGTAACGGGCTCGAGTCATGAGTTCCGGCCTAATACCGCTGAAGATCCTCAATCCAGAGGGGGAGCGATGCACGTTAAATATGTCGAGGTTAAGACGTCCACAAGTTGGTGTGTTGTGGAAGGCAGGAGAGGGGGTGCCAGCTCAGATATCGTCCTCGTCATTTAACAATGGTTCAAAATTACGAGTTTCGTGGTTAAACGCTCTCGAGAAGCTGAATAGCGTTGTTAACATTCACTCACTCACTCCGTCAACAAATTTAGTGAGTACTTTTTTTTCATTTTTAAATTGATTTCATTCCGACAACTCGTCTTCTCAAAGTTTCACAACATGTTGGTCAGAGTTTGTTTTCTGATTTCTGTCATAGTGGCTTTTAAAATTATATTCCTTTGCGAATGAATTAGAGTTTTTACATATCACTCACAGGCCTAATATTATATTCTTATTATGGACATAAAAATATTGCAGTTCCCATTTTTCTTGAAAATTACGATTATCATCTTCAGTTTATCTTTTCTTACTCTGTTCTTGAAGTGTCATTATAATTTTATTAAATAATTTTTTATTTTAACATGAATAAAAACCAAAATACACTTTCATTCACAAACGATTGCGCAAACACTGCACTTTGACTTGGTCATCTTGGGGATTTTAAATTTTTAAAAAAAATAAATCTTCAATTTCCTTTGACGCCATGCTATTCGCCTCTTACTGATTGGATACTTCCAAGAGAGAAAAAAGTCTCACACACGAAATCGTAGTGCGATATATAGCAAATAATATGCAAAAGTGCTTTTAAGAATTTAATAAGAATTTGTTTATTACAGTGAAATTAAATGAAAAAATTTCAATAAAATATTGAAAATAATTTTCATTTAAAGGCTATTTCTATAAAAAAAAATAGAATTTTTAAAAAAACAAGAATAGATAACAGGTTAATATGTTGTAAATTTTTTAAAAAAGTTTACCAGAAAAAAATTTTAAAATTAAAAAACCCTTAAATATTGGCAGTTAAAATTTTGTAAAATGTCTCCGCGGGCCGCAACCTAGGTATTGGCGGGCCACGTGTTTGACATGCCTGGTGTAAAGTTTAATTTCCGGAGTTATGGGGCCCCTGGCAAAATCGGGGCTGCCTCTTCGGGGGCCTGGGATCGAGACTAGACCTTTTTTTATATTTCCATGCATTGTCCTCCACTTTTGAGCTATGGTCCAAATTTCAAGTCTCTAGCTCATCGGAAAGTTAGTTTAAATTCAATTGCAAAATTCCACCCGGACAGACAGACAGACAAGAAAGCGAGTTAATAAAAACATGGTAAAAAATGCTTACGCTAGGCACGAAAAACATCGACACGAACATGATCTTCAAATTAAAATTCTCCTTCCACTAGATTGAAACTACGTATCTTGGGAAGTGTATAAAAATGAATATTTATATTTAAATTGCTAATATGTCATTGCATAACTCCAGTGTTATGAGTCTGAATTAAAGGTGAATTAATTTTGCAGCTAACTGCAGAGCGACTACCACACTAAAAGAATTTTTGTATTTGTAAGTGGCAACAGCTACGTGCCGCCATGGTCATTTCTGTTAATGAACACATGGATACGTAAATGTGTTTCGGTATATTTTATTGTGAAAGTTTATCTAAAGAATTAAAATGGCTGAGTGGGATTTGACATCAAAAATTGGTACCTTTTTGGATCGCCATCTTGTTTTTCCATTACTAGAATTTCTTCATGTAAAACAGGTAAAAACATATTAAACGATTTCCCACATTGACATATGTTCTGATGTACCAAAATCGAACCATTTTGATTATACTGTAAAAAATAAAATAGGTTTTTTATATGAACATTTTAATAGCTATATTACAATTGAATAATTTTTTTTGTATTTTTAATGGGTGTTGAATTGTGTTTTGTATTGCATGTTGTTTACATTTGAATTGACCTTTTAACGCTCGTGCTATAATTTTTGCAAAAGTAGGTTGTGTGTACTTTTTATGACATGATCGTTTTCTTTAGTTTTGAAAACTTTATTCCTCTGCCACCTTTTGAAAATAACTCCTGGACACTGGCTTTGTGTTCTGTTTTTAGTGTTATAAAATATAACTTAATTATATGTCATGATTTCGCTTGTAACTTTGCAGTCTTTCTTTTGATTTGTATATCTTAAATTCTCATCAGTGCATATTTACACCCTCATTTTAAATCGATCCATTGTGAACTGTAATTTTGCAAATGTGTTGATGATAGGATAATTTTTAACGATGTTTCACTTTTTCATTCGTGAGTTATGTGTATATTCAGTTTTATGCCACATTCTGATTTTATTTTTTGTCAGTGTAAAATTTTTGGTTAAAGTGTAGTATAGGGGGGAGGGGGGCCCTTGGCGATGTCAATGTTTTTTGGCGACCAAAATCGATTGCCAAGCTACTTCACTTAGCGAAAAATGTTCGATAGCCACAATGAATTCGTTATCTCACCATAATATCTATATAAAAATTGCCAAATCCAAAGGGCCCCCTATACTACACTTTAACCATCAGTATAATATATCATCAAAAATATTATGAAGTAAATCTCCAAAGTGTGATGAAAAAATGTATTTGATTGAACAAATGAAGCAGATTTCTATATGAAATTAATAAAATAACTGAAATTTAATCTTAAAATTCAGACAAACCTATTACATTCCAAAGAGAAGGAATGGATAGAGGAATAGCAGTGACTTGAGCAGTTTCAGTCACTGAATCTAAGGGTAGTTATATATTAAAAGCAAGCACATATGTCGGAGAATTTGTTCAAGCACACTAGCTGAAAAAAGTTTTATGTGATCATTGTGTAGTCTGAATGTTAATGTTCCTTCTATGGTAGTATTCTAATTGAAATTATGGTACTTATGTATTATCACAATATATCGGCAAAGTTATACGAAATGAAGCATGTGACTGCCAATTCAGCACATACATGTGAAATTGCAGTTGTCAACTTGGCGAGTTATCTTGAACGTTGACGATTGTCCGGATAATACGTAAGTATCGAAATAACTTAAGTTTACACTGTATTTGCTCAAGGTATATTGTTTTAAGCTTAAGATTTTAAATGTCACTACATAACATTTTCAGCATTTATTTTGGCACATTCATTTTCATTCCAAGTCTTTGGTAATGTTCATCAAATTTTTGTTTTTGCGTGAAATTTACCATTACTCATAAAACTTTTGTCAATAAATTACTGACATGATGTTAATATGCAAGTTACATGTTTTCTCTATATATTTATTTTATTGGAGATAAATTACTTATGAATGTTTTGACTGTTTATTTTGTACTACATTTGGAACTAAATATCAGTATGCTATCTGCCAAAGACCCATTTTTGGTAAAATAAAAAATGTACTTAAATTTTTCATTAAAAAAAAAACTGAAAAGTATGAGTATCAGATTAAAAAAAATCAAGAGTACAAGGAATTTTAAAATGCTGGGAAATAAGGGAGAGTAAATTAAAAAAATAAGAATTTTTTTTAAAAAGTAAAATATTTGTCAAAAAGAAAAAAATGCTGATAAGGAGAAAGAGTGATTGTGGATTGGCTATGAAAAGCTATTAATTAAATTCCTCAACTCTCTCCCAAAACAATGTGCCCATTAGCCTAATCAAAGGAATGTTCTTTTCCTGAAATTTTTGTGATGGCTGTTGGATGGGGAATATCTGAAGTAAGTGCAAGAATGTTTTGTGAGAATGATGTTATGTGGTATGATGAGAATGTTAATTTAAAGTATTTGCATGGATTCGAAAAGGGAAGGAAACGTTTGAATTTTGTATGAAAGCAGGTTTGATTGCGGATAGATATGAGTGTTGTAAATGTGGTAAGGATATGAAATTGGTTGAAAGGTACAATATAACTGATGGTTTTGAGTGAAGGTGTAAATCTAAGGTTAAAGGACAGATCCATGACGTCAAAAGGAGTGTGAGAAAAGGTTCTTTTTTTTTAATTAAGTCGAATAACATTGAATGAGATTTTAGTTCAGATTTATTTGTGGATGAGTCAGAGTAAAGTTGATTTTAATTTGAAAGAGAGTAAATGTTCTTCTAAGACTGTGTATGATTATCATTTTCAACGATTTGGCTGCCATTTTTTTTTTTTTTTTTTTTTTTGCGCAGGCAACATTTTCACTACGCTGTTTTCTTTAAATCTTGTTCGTACAAGAAGTCGCCATTTTGGCGAGATTTTGAAAAAGTTGCCAAGGGTGACCGTACAGTAAATTTTTACCCAAAGGAATATATTAATTCCAAGAATATGAGGATAGAATCTTTTTTTAATTAAGAAACAAATTTTCCTAAATATGTACTACATGATTTTACCTTCCGATCTTACATGTTTGAAATCTTAACTTAGAATGAAAAATAAGAAATCCAATATCTTAAAAAATAAAATTAACCAAAAGTACAAGTTTGATAAATTTTTGGATCTGTTGGTTCTTAACCATGGAGCCTATGTACTCTTTTAAAATAGATCCTTGCACTTGCATTTCTGAAGTATCACTTATTTCATAGAAAGAATACAAATACTGCAATGTCATCTAATGTGAAAATAGTTAAATTTTTTAAAAATTAATTGCATGAAAATGATATGTATTACAATATGAATAACTGTTATTTTTATGGGTAACATTAGATTATTAAAAATAATGACTGTGAAATTACTGCAACTTGTGTCCCATAGAACAGCTTTTATGTTCTCATGATAAATTCTTTCTGGCTCACAAGCAGCTCTCTATTCAATAAAACTATTTAAAGTCTCTTCTGAAGACATTTAAATGCCAGATCTCTTTTAAAAAATTACAACAGCTGGGTAAATCTGTCATCTTCCAGTAGATCCCTTCTCACTGCAGAATTTTAAGGAATGAAATGGTTGATTTACTGGCCAAAAAGTATGCCTCTGTTTAAAAAGTCAGTAATAACCCGGACCCTTTTTCAAAATGAATTTTTAAAAGGAAAGTCCTCTTATTTCTTAATGCAACTAATGAATAGAACTTGCAACAAAAAGTGGAAATTTCTCGACCGAGATAGCATTTTCGACTAGCCACACCACATGACCATGGCTGAGTTCTGACTTTGCATAGAACTTGACTGTCTTGCCTCCTACTTGCTCATGTTCAAGCTGGCTTCTGATCCATGCTGCCCCATCTGTCAAAGCCAATTTGTCATATGAAGGGCTACCACTTTCTCCATTGTAGCACTCTCTGCAAAACAACTATCGCTGACTGATTTTGGGAAGCCAAATGTGAATTGGGGAAATTTCTAGTGTGTTCTTGTTATTTCATTGTCAAACCCATCTGCCATTGGAAATATTAAAAAAAAGAAACCAGTGACAAGTAATATTAATATGTAATGTTATCCTCCAACTTGGCAAATATTTACTGTGTCTCAAATTAGTACCCAACATTTATGTACTAAATGTGTTTTAGTATTTTGAAATGCTGAAATATATTGTATTATAATTCTAATACAGTATTGTTTGATACATTTAAAGCTGTCGTTGAAGTGTGGCTTTTATAAATTATAACAAATTTTATTGAAAAATTTGTTTTTAAACTTCATTAATTAAAAATTAATAAGTATGTTAAATACTTCCAGCAGTACATAATAAAATTAATTGTTTTTAATTATACAATTATTTATCTGAAGAACCGTTCCCAAATAAACTGATTAATGAATTACACAATTTAGTAATTTCAAAATAAAAGAAGCATTTAACCCCTTAACTGCGAAGGGAAACTTATGAAATTCACTCCCTCACTGCTAGTGTTTGTTCTACAGACATGCAATTTTATGCGCTTAATTGGGTGTGTGTTTTAAAACGTCAAAACTGTTACTTTTACCTTAAAAAGAGTAAAATACAAAATTTAATGCATAGAGCTACAGTTTAACTAAAAAAATGCTACAACTCATCAGTTTTGAGATATTTCCTGAAACACATGGTTGAACATGTAAACCAGTATCACATTTATGGCGAATATTTTTCCATGAACAAACAACACATTTTCTTGATGCACTTTCTTTGAAGGAAAGAAAAATAAAAAAGCACAGCCCTACTCAAAAAAGAGAAACACACAAGCAATACTACTTAGCTAAGAATTTCATCATTCCTCCATACTATTTTTAATTCCTTCCCCACCTCTTCTCTGTAATTAATTCTTTATGAACACTGTCAATGTCCTTTTATTGCATTTGAAAGGATGGCATTAAGCGTTGCTGTTGAGTGAGACTGATATATATATATACTGACTGCATTTAAGGGTTTAAAGCAGTGCTTCTCAAACTGTCAAGGAAAGAAAAATAAAAAAGCACAACCCTACTCAAAAAAGAGAAACACACAAGCAATACTACTTAGCTAAGAATTTCATCATTCCTCCATACTATTTCTTAATTCCTTCCCCACCTCTTCTCTGTAATTAATTCTTTATAAACACTGTCAATGT
Source organism: Trichonephila clavata (assembly GCA_019973975.1). Taxonomy (NCBI): domain Eukaryota; kingdom Metazoa; phylum Arthropoda; class Arachnida; order Araneae; family Nephilidae; genus Trichonephila; species Trichonephila clavata. The sequence continues at coordinate 29,205 of BMAO01002403.1, forward strand.
CCTTTTATTGCATTCCAAAGCCTTGGGACTAGTTTTAAATGGAGCAGCACTATCCAAAGAGTTGTTCTTTGAAAGGATGGCATTAAGCGTTGCTGTTGAGTGAGACTGATATATATATGCTGACTGCATTTAAGGGTTTAAAGCAGTGCTTCTCAAACTGTCAATACTTGCGACCCAATATTCAAGCATAATTTTCATCACGCCCCCCTCCATACAATATCAATGTATTAAATTCAATTATGCGATACTCCGACGCTAAAGCTACAATACAACTTTTATTTCTTAAATGCTGCTGGTGTATGTATCTCGCTCAGCCAGTGCGTAAATTGCCCCAGACGTATATATACGTCTTTCCGAAATGCAATCGTTTCTGTTCACTGCTATCCATAAAATTATTCCGAAGCTTTTAGAATACAATAAAATGACCTTGACAGCATGTATTTGCGAAGGATTTACTTATATCTGTTGATTTTCTCATTTATTTCCTTTCTCTCCCCCCCCCCCCCGTACCAATACATCACATACATTCATGGAAACCGGTGGTATCGGCAAGCATATCGCATAACTTTTAATTGGCAGTTAAGGGATTAATTATAAACCATTCAAATTTTCTAGATAAGTGTTAATTTTTGTATATAATTTTATATATATGACAAGTCCGTGTGGTCACTGGTAATTATTAACCTTTTACACGCCAATGTTCCAATATTAGAACATCAACTTTGAAATTTTCTGAAAAATTCAATTTTATTCATATTGTTCCATAAAAATTATTTTGAAGACAAAAAGTATGGATTAATTTTTTGAAATTGAAGTATTGTTGCTAAATTAAATAGTTTCTCTGAGAAAAAATTCTAAAAAATGCCTTTTTTTTCTACTTTTGATCGGGCAAAATTCAAAAATTCATATAAAATTCAAAATTTAAAAAATATTTTTATTATTTGGTAAAAGTAACTAAAAATGATCATTTTAACTATAGACTGCAAGATATAAAAAAAATCGTTATTTTTTTTTACTATCGGTTTTGAAATTTCAATGTTCCAAAAATGGAACATTGGCGTGTAAAGGTATACTTTTTCACACAAGGCAGTTATAATGTTTACAGTTCACATAAAAGTGGGAAAAGGTTTCTGAACGCTAAAAACACTTATAGTATGTGTCAGAAGAAAATATTTATGACATGACTTTCGTTTCGCTCCCTCTCTCAACTCCCCCCCCCCCCCTTCAACCGTTTCTGGACAATCTCAAGTGAATTTCTCAGCTGCAGCAAAAGTAACTACCACATGAGTTTGTTGATAGTTAGATGTAGCGTATGTCTTATTTGGAGAAGAACGTCACATAATAAGGTTTTATATTATTTTGTGTTACGTCAGTTAGTGAATATCCATTACGCTGATAAGATGACGCATTCATAGCCATTCCGGACTGTAGAAGAGGCTTTGGAATATTTTTATACACAATCAAATGAGAAGAACTATTAATATTTGTCAATTTCCCCTAGAAGAAAGTGGGTGATTTACTGACGAGGAAAATATCGATGAAGATACTTTTCACTCTGTTCTACCAGTAGATGTTTGTTGCAAAATCGAAATTTCTGCAAGCATAGATGATAATGAAATACCTCCTGTATGTCAGAAAAGCACAACGAAAAAAATGCCTATTGTTTCTGATAAGTGATTGAAATTATCTGAAATGTATAAATTTCTGTGTATAAATTATATTTTCAACTTAATATGCTTTATTTTGGAATTATATTTAAAAGTTTACTTCAGATGTGCGCAAACAGGGGACACCCATCGAGGAACCTGCCCCCCACCCCCCATCGGGGTACATTTAAAAAACTCTGCAGGGAAAAAATTATAGATTTCTCTCGTTCACACGCAAACTTTTAGTTCTTTTTCCCCATTTTAATTTTAAATTTTTTTTAGGCCCATTTCAATTGTTTGGCGGGTATTATGCCCCTTCAACGGGGGGGGGGGGTTGTAGAATGATGAAACCCGTTGGGAATGTTTAATGACACCTCTTGTTAAGATACTACTTCTTAAAAATGTATATAATAACTGATTTTTGAATTTAAATGTCATTGATCGTACTTTTAAAAAACATGTGAAAAAACTTAATGGTACCCGCCAATGTTCCATTTTTGGAACATGCTAAAAATCTATAAAAAAAAATTTAAAATTTCTATTTTTTTTTCTTTTATAGATCTTATGTTTCAATTTTAATTCGATTTTTATCAAAATTTAGTTTATGTTACCTTTCAATCATAGTGCGGCGTTTAAAAGGTTAAACTTGTTCTGAATTTAATATTGTTAAATTAATTATAAAATACATTGTGCTGTTCTGAGACATTTATAAGTGTATTATATTAGCTTTTTTTAAAATTATGTCAGAATGTATTTTGTTTGTTTACTTTCAATAAATTAATAATTTTTTTTAATAATCTTTTGTTTTTGACTTTTCAATGTGCTCGTGCGCCCCTTCTAGGGTTATTATGCCCCCTAGGGGGGCACACCCCACAGTTTGGGAAGCACTGGTTAAAGAAATAACATAAGTGTTTTCATTACTTATGCTATTTGTTAAAACCTAATTTTATCATTCGATTAAATTTCTTTATATTATATGTTGGTTTGGTCAAATTAGAGTGAGTGAGAAATAAGGTACTAGATTTTACTGAAGGCTTTTTCCCCCTCATGAGACAAACATGTATATAATTGCATTTTTCTTATTTCATTCATCTTTTAATGCAAAGTACCTAACTTTTTTATTAATGGACACAAAGTTTTCATGTGTTTATAATATACCTTTTTTTACTTTTTACATGACATGATAAAACTTGCCTTATATTCAGATTCTGCCTCAGACTTTTAAACAATTCTACAGAAATTTTTAGTTTTGATACTTTAAATAGACTTATATTTTATGTTTCATGTTTGCATATGTAAAAATTTGATTATCTATGGCATTTGCTATTTGGTTATGAAAATTTATGAAGAAATTCTGTTAAACAAATATGCCTATTCTAATATATATGCATAAAATTATTTAAAATGCTTATATATCCTAATTAAGTTTTCAAAAAGTCATGGGTTTATTCTTTGCATTAATATTAAGGAATTTTCAAAATTTAATATTTTTATCTTTATTGAATTTTATAATAAATTATAATGACCTACCAAACAATTTCCTCTGCCCTCACCCCACCCTACTCCTAAATTTGTACATCACTGATTTAATTCATGAAATATTTAGCAGCATAAAATTTTTTCTTAGTTATATGTTTATGTCAATTGTAAAGATTTATAAATTGTAATTTTTTTTAAAAAAAAATTGTTGCTTTGATTTTATTTAATTATTAAAATTTTTATAAAGTTCATTGTGTTTTAGGTATATGATGAAAGAGAACTTCTACTTGGAAAATTAGAAATTGTAAAAAATACACGGATGATTGATTATGCAATCGACATACACAAACAACTACATCCAAATGCTGCCATCCCAGAAGGTAAATATATTTTTGAGATTTGTTTTATAAATTTTAAACAATTTTTACAGCTTTGCTTTTTGAGAAAACATTCTTATTGCTATTGTTTTAAAAATTTTGTATCCTTGATCATTGTAATACGGTTGAACCTCAGTTTACTATAACTGCTTAATCCCAAACAAAACATTTGTTATCTAGGAAATTAATTCTATTACTCTAAGAATCTAATTTAGATACAAAATTTCTCACGTAATTTTTGGTAAATTAAATGTCACACAGTTTATAATGTTTACCTGTGTTTTGGAATAATACATGAACCTTCCCAATTGCTTTTAAAATCACCCACTAATTATTTATTTGTTATAATAAGCACAAGTATTTTAAATCTTCTAAAGCCCCCCTCCCCTCTTTATTTTACCTATTAAAATACAATTGTTGCATTACTTAAATTAGAAACTACAGCTTTATTAACTGAAAAGTTTTAATAGAGCTTATATTATATAAAGGGAAATCTGATGAAGTCTCAAATTCTTTGAACAGTATAGTGCCATAAAATCCACCATATAACGTGCATTTTTAACACAAAAAATACAATCAAAATTTACAGGTGCATGTTTATACAACTGGTTTAAAAATAATAGCTTTAAAAATAAAGAGATGAGCAAAAAAATAAAGCAAAATTAGACTTCTACATATATCAAAATCTTGTTTATTTAAAAGGAATGACTTGACTAAAGAACTTGAAGGGTTGGGGTTCTAGAAGTATTATTTTTTTCCCCTGGGGATAATAGCTCGAATAAATGACTTTAAAACATAATAGCTTTTTACACATACATTTCAGGTTTTTTAGTAAAAAAGGGGTGGGCACATTATACGCTGGATTTCACAGTAAGTAAATTTGAAAAGTTAGCTAGTTGATCCTCAAATCTTGATTTGGAACTGTATTGTGCATTGTGATTAACAAATTGTTCCCCCTCCACCATTGTATCAATATTTATTTTTGAATTGAACATTTTATATCTGCTAGTTTTTGTTATTTCTATTTATTATTTAGTATGAACAGTATCCTAAATGAATAATTTTTCAGGAATCTAAATTTAAATTGTTTTACTCTATTCTAATGACATTGTTTGAAAATTTTGCTACTGTTAGAGTTGTCAAAAAATTATTGTGAGTCAGGATGAAGCAAATTTGTAAGATAATTGTAGCTGTCCTTTCCTTTTATAATTACCAAAGTTACGTTTTGCTTCAAATTCTGATTACCTGACATCAGTGCTTAGTGAAAACTATGAGCATAACTCATTTTATTTCAAAAAATGACATAGTTTTTTTTATTCGCATTTGGACACACATTTTTTCTTTCTCCTGCTATTTTTAGTGTGATCTGAATTTCTAAAAATTAAATTGTTGTTTTTGAAACAGTCGTGAAACATTGGTGTAAAATTTATTGCTTACATCTGATTGCTTCAGATTTGAGTCAATCCGGTGTAAAACTTAATAGTGGGAACTAGTATTTACAGCCAATTAAAAGTATTTTGAGAATCTAGAAAAAGACACAATAAAATCACTGAGGAAACTTCAACATGATCTTTAATCATATTTAGGTAAATTTATGCAACCAAGGATGGAAAATATATACAAAAGAAACCAACTTGGTTTTTTCAAAGTAATTTAAATAAACCTTACCTATATAAGCATGTATATAATGTTTTGCTTTACAAATCGTCATTTTTATGTAAAATAGTAGTTCTGTCATTAGTCACATGCTTTTCCAACTTCCAATTATACAGAAAATTATTATATCACTTGACAGTAGCAAATATGATTATGTAGCAAAATTCAACATTTTATTCTGAAAAATATTTGGTACTGATTTGATATCGGAGTGTTACATTCCAAGCAACCCTTGTCATCAAGTGATATGAAATCCAAAATTGTGACCTAGCTGTAACAAATCATCAGGAAAATAATTTTAAAGAACTGCTTTGAAATATATTTCAAATAAAGGATATAAGAATGTTGCAAATAACCAGTATCAATCAATTAATATCAGTTAATTGCTGATAATTTGCAATATTCCAAAAGCTGAGTTTCTTTAATGAATTTTGTCGAACAAGTAATGTTTTAAAATGCATTTTTAAGTGGAAATGAGCAAATTTGCTGCAATGCTTAAAAGCATGGCCCTCGTATTCTTCTTAAAGAATATCTTGGTACTAACCAATGATATTAGAAATATTCATACTTGAAAATAACACAAAATACAACAGAAAACTGAAGCAAAGGCTTGAAGAAAGATTGCTATGAGATGCCTATCTGGTATATTGGTTAGCGAGGCTGACTGGCTGTGCCATTGGGCCTGGGTTTGAATCCCAGAGAAGGTATGGATGTTTGTAAACGTATAGTGCCTTTGCAGCAGGGGTGTGCTCTAAGTAGCTATTGAGCTGGTCTATGACCACCTCCAGGGGGTTCTCTCTTAAAATTGGGGAGGAACCAAGCCAAATCATACTGTCGTTTGTGTGGTGCTCAAAGCTATGACTAACGGCAGGCATAAATCTCTAGCCCTTTGCTGTGATGAATATCTTGGGCCTCAATCTGACACCATCAGACAGGTGGCATTAGAAACAACAACATAATTGCAAAAAAATAGTTAAATTTTTAAAGAAATCAAATTAACATGTGAAATTAATAGGGCTATTGGGGGGAGGACTAATAAAAATTAACTATGATATACTTTATCCCATGGCAATCACATTACCACATGATAAGAATATCAAAGTAACCATATTGTAATGTTATCGCCCCTCTTGGCAAACATAAACAACAACTTAGCGTGTAGCATTTCGATATCAGATTAGCACCAAATATATAAATAGCTTATATTTACTGCAGGTTTCTTCATATATAATATGCCCTCGTTGTGTTCCTCTTTCATTATACTGAAAATGTATCCTTATCCATATTTTTTCTGGATATTTACAGTTTATGATTTTTCATTTCAATCATTTTATTAGTGTCACCTCAGTATCAAATGCATTTTTTATCAGATGAATTATTACTATTTTTATTATAAGATTTTGAAAAAACCACTGTGAAAAATTAATCTTAAGACTTATTAATGGAATCATATAATATTTTTTACAAGTATTGTAAAATCATATATATTGGTAATAATAATAATAAAGAGATAAATAATTAGAATAATAAATATCTATGTGTGTTACTAGAATTATATTATTTACTCTTCTAATGTAAAGGAAATGTATAATAGCATTTTCCAAATAGAAATTTGCCTCTAATTCTGATCATAAACCATCTCTTAAATTCAGCTTGATAGATCAGTTTTGATAATGTTGAATCGTTATGGAACATATTGTGGACACTACAAGATGTGTTCTATTTGCTGAAAGGAAAGAATGTAATTAATATTCCATGGTAGTCATCAAGTTGTTTTTCTACAGATAAGAAAGATTTACTGTATACAGACTGTTCTGCTTCATGGATCTTAATTTGTACCTTTTTTTTCCCCGTCATAATTTATGGGCTAATTGTTAAATACAGAATTTTTTTTAAAAATTTTTTATTATCAGATAATTACAGTTCTTAAATAGTTATTTTTGAGCAATTGAAAAATTTTATTGAATAAATTCTTTTTTTTCTTCCTGAAATCTATTTTTTTTTTTAAGAAAAAAAAAGGGGGGGGGGTTGATTTTTACTTTCAAAGTATCTTTTATTTTAAAAAAGCAAATAATAATAATAATGCAGTAAAATTGATCAGTGTAAGGAATTTATAATTTCAAGCAAATGAAAGTGTAAATATTAAATTTCATTTCTCCATTTCATGCAGTTGAGCCTCAATGTCCTCCCATTGATGTGGTGGGGTAATTAAGAAAGGAAGGTGTCTGCTCAGGCATTGTCCTTTTCACTTGACTGGTATTCAAAATTAAGAGATCTGTCACCAATAGCCTGTGTGTTGCTTTTGAGTGCGACATTATTATCTCTTTCTCTCTCCATTTAATGTTATTGGATTTTTACTTCCTTTTGAGATTGAATCAATATAAATAAATTTATTATTTTTTAAAAATAAATCACTTTTTTTGTTCCTCTTTCCCCTCCTTAAACCATCCATTACTTAGATGGCTTGTATAAAAAAAATCATGTCTTTTTTTTTCTTCTCCTTCCAATGACCAAAGTTACAGAAGACCACTCACCACGAAAGGGAAGGAGAAAAATTACAAAATAACAAGGACCTAACAGGCATGGTGAAAAAAGTGTGCACCCGATAAATTCCTTGTGCACTAGTAACAGTTGCATCAAGAAATATCCCCTAGTGCTACCCAGTGACAAGGTGGTACCCATCCATCTCCTCCTGTAGATTACAGAACCTGCAGAGAAGAGCTTTTATATGAATGCTATGAAGATGTTTAACGAGGCAGTCATATCCAGTAGCCAGGTGAAACTCGACTACATCTCGGCCTTGTAGGAATATCTTGGAAATTATTCCATCAGATCTTTTCAGAATTTCTCTCTTTCTATTGATTTAAAGTTAAATCCTTGATCTTTTTCTTAATTAGACACTTAATGGTAGTAAAAGGTGTTGATTGTTTAAATATTTTATTTCAGGAGATTGATATTGTAATATTATGAGATTTAGCTAATACATTCAAATTCTGTGCCCAGAACTAATTTTTAACTTTTAAATCCTATTGATTTTTAAACAGAAATTGCCATTTTTTTTTAATGATTTTTTATTATTTTAGAATTGCTGGAAAAAAGAAGAAAAGTTGTGAATGAACTAAAAATTTATCAAGAAGAAACTAACCACATTAGGCAAATTTTTGAATCACCAGCAGTTGTAAAGCAAATTGAAACTACAAGGTATTTATAATTATTGAAATGTAAAAAATATTTATTTATATGGTATAGATATTGTGTAAATTATTTTCCTGATACTTTGTGATTTTTCTTTTTAAAACATTTTTGCAGATTATATATTCTTTTAATGGGTACTTATGTATTATCAACAATCACCTACATTCAAAATAACTCGCCACATTGGCAATCCCGATTTTGCTTGTGTCGTATGGGCTGAATTGGCAATTGTGCTTCGTTTCATATAATGTCACCAATAGGTTGCGATAATATTTAAGTACCTTTTCAATGTTCTTAATTTTTATCTTGCCTTTGCAGAAAATAGTATACATACACAAAGTGTGGAATATATTGTTATAAAATATTCCTTTAAAAATGGCATATACAAGAGTCTTTAAAAACAAACTTGTGTGAATATTTTTTTTTAAATCATAAATCTTACATTATCTATAATTTCAAGATTTTCTACTTTGTACATTACTTCCAGAAGAAGCTTAATGTCCTTTTTTTGTGTTTCTTTTTTTAAAAAATAGTGCAAGTAATAAAAAACGAGTTTGCTGTCTTATATAAATGTGATTTTCATCCGTGCCTTTTCATTATCTTATTCCTGTTTGTATTTGAAGACCTCATTTGAGACTAATTTCAAAGGCCTGATCTTACTTGTTAAAAGATTTTTTTTCCAACATTCAACATTGTATTGAATATTGCACATATAAAAAAATGCCAAAGAAATATTTACTTCTTTTTTTTTTAACTTTGAAATTATTCAATTCAAAAAATCTAAATATTGCACTGATTAATTAAAATTGTTGGGAAAGTGTAGTTAATGTTACAAAGTGTTCAAAACAATGCCAATCCTCATCCAATGTTATCTTTCCTTTACAGAATTTTCAGTTTCTTTAGTGATATTTTTAACTCTAAATTCCTTTTTATTGCTGGGCATAAAAAAATTATCATAGTATTAAAAATATTGTTGCAGATTAAGAGTCCAATAAGGTTGCAAACAGAATATTCTCAAAAGATACATCTAAAAACTTATGAATTTAAAGGATGTAGTTCCAGAAATATTTTTTTTCTTCTGAAGCTTGGAATAATATTTCGAACAATCAACTTCAAAACATGAGAGTATTGCGCATGTACATTTCAGGGTTGGGGGGGGGGGTAAAAAAAGGGGGTGCTTGTTGTGCTGCGAATATACCTAAAAATTGCAGCTTGAAAATATAGGTGTGTGTTATACTCCAGATTTTACGGTAACTATTTTGTATTCATTTGTTATCTTTCAATTAAATATTTCCTTGGCTGTATGCTTATACATATTGAACACCAAAAGAAATGTGTTCATAAATGAATGTATGTTTATCGTTTTAGAATAATTTTCACTCATTTGTGTGATGTTAAATGTTGTACAAAAATTATATTATATATTTTTTATATTAGGGATGGACGAATGCTTTTGGAATTCCTTGTTAGGAACTACCAGGTATGTATTTAATTTTCTTATGAAATTTTGAAAAGGAGTTGTTTTATCATAGCTCAAACATTTAAAATTCTTCTAATTTTTTATTTAATCTGAACTTTTTTCTATAAATGTACCATTAAAAGTTTGATGACTTCTGTATTTCTTTTAGTTTAACATTGAATGGATGGATTCAGTCTACATTTTTGCAAAAAGTCAATATGAATGTGGAAATTATTTAGCCGCTACTGAATATTTATATCTTTATCGTTTATTGGTAAGATTTTTATCTTAAAACCATGTTTCGATGTAAATAATTAATCATGTTTCTCTTAAAATTTATATCTTATTTCAAATGCATGTGAAAAATTAGACCTCTGTGGGTTTTTTTTTTTTTTTTTTTTTTTTTTTTTTTGTGCTGTCGATGTTAATATTTTTATTCAGAATTGTAAAATTAAAATTTGGCCAAAAGCCAAAGTGATAGCACTCAGAATTATATTTATCTGTATTATTTTTGAAAGGAATTATAATTCTATTTTCTTAATATTTATTTCTGTTAATTAATGAAGTGTATGATTGTGTATCCAGTTACCAACTTTTTTTATGCTTTGTTATGCTTACATTGCTAATTTTCATACATTTTCCTAAGTTCTGTCATTCACCAATATTTTTCCCTATCACTTATGTTTATCCTGTTCTATTCATAGCAATGAGAAAATAAGTTACCTGGTCATAGAATTCTTTCCCAGTAAATATTAAAAAATTTACACTGTTTGTTCTTCCTAACACATATTGTATTTCATGTGCCATTGGTTTTTATTTAATTAGTAGGCATGATCTTTGTTAAGCAAAACATCTCTATCCTTTTTTTATCCCTTCCTGAAATAGTTTTTCTGGATTAGCAGCTATCCTTATCTTATGCAGTGCACATTTATATCTTTGTTTCATGTTGCTGAACCATTTGTTTAGTCCATTTTTCCACTTCCTATACTGTCTGATAAAATCAAATTATACTTTCAAACATGTAAAGAATGTTATAAAATGAAAATTGATTGGACAACCCAATATAAAAGTTGGAAAATATGCATTTTGTGATGTCTCTTTTTCAATGCCTGGGTTATTGTTTACAGCTTTTCTTGTATTACATACTGTGCCTTAAGCTGTAGCTGGCTCTCTTTCCAGATGTTCCCAAAGTCTGACAGTGTTAAGCTGTATGGGTATGCAAAGACCGAAATATCCACTGTGGTTGATGTAATAGCTTCTAGCAAAAGTGACAAGATGTTAAATACTTGGGGGGAAAAACTTATATAGTAATATGTGGTGGAAAGTGTTATAATTCCTGCAGAAAATGTTATATTTCCTGATTCTTTAATTCCTTTGGCATTTAGACTATTATATTCATTATATTGTTATATAATCCCAATGATTCAGTCCATCCTTTTTAGACATTTTGGTTTATTTTCTTAGATGACACAGGAGACATGTATACAGCACAAAGAACATTACATAACAGATTCTACAAGCTTAGAAAACCCGGATGATTTGCAGTGCCATCTATTCATTTTACATTTAATTTATAACAGAAGTAATGATTCAAACTACAAATTATATCTCATTGTGCTTCATAAAATCCTTTGAAATATTTATTTCAAAGTGATTTTGCATTCAGAAAATACTAGCCCACTCATTACAAATGAATTTTTAAAATGTGGGAAATTTTTTTTCTAATGTACAGTTGCATTTAAGGGGATAACATTGCACAAATGCAGAGGGGAATGTATTTAGTAAAGATTTGGTCTGCATGGTTTATGCTATTTAAATTGTTCACATCAGATTCGGGTGTTACTTTTGTACTTGTACTAGTTGATGAGATGCTTTTAAATGTATTTTACATCCTTCAAAAGAGTGTCAATAGAAAACTGGTACTAGAAAGTTTACACAGTAAAGATGTCCAATTCTTGTTCTATGCTTATCACATGGTCATAGCCTTTTGATGCTTGCTAAACCATGAAAAAACAAAGCCTACTGTCAAATATGCTAATCTTTTGCAATATAAGCATTGCATCATAGTCAGCAAATCCTTAAATATATAAAGGGATGTACTTAGATTTATTAAAGAAACTGTTTTAAAGCCATCTGTGGTAAGGAATAAATAGCAAATCAAGAAAAATGTCTAATATTTAAAAAAACTGTCTTTCCTAATTAATTGACACTGTGTGATTTCAGCTTGGTTTGATTGCAGGCAGTAAAATATGAAACTGGTTAATTATTCAATACAATGGCAAATTGGTATGGCTTAAAATTGACAGAAGTTGTCAATTCTTAGACCACATCTTGAAATTTAAGAATTTTTATTTAAAGAAATCTGATATTGTAAGACATCCTATCAGATAGGACAAAATATTTTTACTCCAAGGCTATTTTGCTGATGATTTAAGGTGGCTTTTTCCCATAACTTACATAAAGTGATATCATTTTCTTTTGAACTCTTTTTCAGTTGTTTCAGCGTACCGTAATTAAATTTTTCATTGAAAACCTTTTACTTTTTTTTTAAAGTCTCTGGTTAATTATTTTTCCCTCAACACTCTTGCTGAACAATATTTACAACATTCTAGCTTTTTTTTTAAAACCCATTTCGAAAGTGGTTTTTTCTACTTTTAATAACATTTTTTAAATGCATATTTTATCTCCATGTGAATAATTTTAACAAATCTACATTATCAGTATTAGAGTTCATTATTCTATCTATGTTTATTGCAAAATAACTAAATTTTGTGTTCTGGTCCGCTGTATTTTAATGAAATTTGCTTACAAAATTAGCAATGAAATTCTGTTTACCAAATAAAAAAAAATGTAATTAAAACAGAGGGATATTAGAACTTATTTTCTTAAACCTTTATTTCTTTTTTACCCTGAAAAATTATTGCTTTTTCTCTTCATGAATCACTTTACTTTGAATTTGGAATGAAACTGTAATACAACTTTTATTTTTTACCAACCCCTTCCGGACGAACGTCGCGCCGGCATGAAACACCGTCATTGGCCTAGCATCACGCACTTGGAACGTTTTTTAAGCTCAATTTTTTGGTAATAGATGGCGTTATATGTCCATAAGTTTTAAGATACATGTAGTTCTGACCTTCTCGAAACGAGAGAAATATTACTCACATGCACATGGTTTTTGTTTTATAAATAGAAGGGGAAGGAAATATTTCCTAATTGGAGTGCTTTATCACTGATCTTCAAATGAATATGAGGCTCTTGTTTATAGTGAGGATGAGAGATTTGTTTTTGCTGGAGCATTTAATTTGGGTTTGCAGTGTAGTTTTTTTTATGGATCATTAGATCTGGTAGGCAAATTTATTTCTTTTTTACTTTTACAAGGTCGAAGCATCGAAAATGTTTAACTGAACTTGGAATATCAGAATGATGCAAAATTGATTCTAAATTAGAATCTGAGAGGTAGTGATAAGGACAAATAATATATTATGATTGTTCTTTTAATTGTGAATTTTATGATAATAATATTTCAGACATCTACGTGCCGATTACATTGATTTAGGCTTAACTACACAAAACCCTCCAGCCATGGCTGTACGCACGAGTTTGCTTCCTTCGTCCTGAAAGAATTAAAACAAAAATGAATCGTGATGCAAAGTCAGAAGACAGAGAAAAAAAGGCTTGCTCATCCTTACTTGAATAAAAAAAATTCCATAATAATAATATAACTATTATAATTGTTAGATGTCATTCAAGTAATCAATTTTATTTCATTAATTTACAGGGGGAAAAAACTTTTCCATTCTTACAGATTTCAGGACAGTTATTATTATATTTGTATCTTTATAGACACTTATTAAAATTGCATAATTTTATTGATTTTTGATTATGCAAACAAATAATGAAACACATTTACTGATATGTATATTTCAGTATCCAGAATTTCAAAACTATATGCAAACTCTAATATTATCTGAAGTATTTCTATGATAAGAATAATTTAATTAATTATATATAGGTGGCTATAAGTCATATACAATTTTAAAAGGAAGGAATTTGTTGGAAAATGAATGAACTCAATGATTTTTTTTTGTTAGTCATTTTGTATCTCCAAAGAAATCGCCTTAAGTTTTGGGTTGATAGAATTTTTTGTAAAGTTTTTTATTTTTCTGATTTATTTTTAAACTCTTCCTTTCTTAAGTAAAATCAGCTTATACAACTTTAACTCTGTTCTTTTGTCTTGTAACCAATATACTTGAAACAAATTTTGATTTGAAAGAAACTGCTTTTGTAAATCCTTAAACTTTTTTAAAGAGCTGATTGAATTATATTATTAGAACTTTAGATTTTTCTATATTTACCTTGTTCTTGAAAAGAAATAAAAAACATATTGAATTGTTTCTTTTTATGAATAAGAGTAACTATTTGGTACTCAAAAAATTCTTATATCATTTTGATTAAAACAAAGAATGTAAGTTAAATTTTTTTTTAAATGTGTATTTTATAAGTATTTCTTATAATGAAATTCAGAATATAGTTTTAAAGATTGTTCTTAAAATTCAAATTGCGTCAAAACAGACTCTTCATGCAATCTTAAATTAATATTTTAATTTCTGAATAATAAAAATATTCACTAAATTGCTCCTGCATGATGTTTTTATATTGATATACTTTGTAGATACTTTTGTGTAAAATATTTTTCTAATCATATAAAATGAATGTGTTACAAGGGTATAATTTTAGCATAGGGAATAATATGGTGCATGATCATGGTTGTTAGATATATTACTGAGAACAATGTAGTATCTTTTAATAGAAATCCAGATCTATTGAAAAATTAGAAAAAGAGGAAAAAATTTATGTAGTTACTAATCTTAAATGCACTTTGTGTTATAACATTAAATTTCAATTCTATGGTTAACAGATGAAAATTTTTATAATTTTATGAAATATTTAAATTGATTATAAATTCAACTTTTTCATTAAGAGGTTTAACTGTCATTCTATTGTTTAGATTATTGTATTTTTTATAAACCATTTTTAGTGTGTTTATTTTTATTAGTATTTAATTTTAAGTTCTAATTAATAAGTGTTTTGCGTAAAATAATTATATTTTGTCATACCATGTATGAATGTCATTGACTAATTATTTATCCTTTGCTAAAGGTAACATGTTCTTTTGAAAACTATGTAGAAGAAATATGTCAGAGGCAGGAAAGATACTGTGTTTGTCATTCCCTAGTAGAGGTTCACCACAAAGCTATTGACACTTTAATGCTTTTGATGCATTGATGCAAAATGAAATTGTTGTATTTTTTAATTAAGAGTATTTAATCCTATGTCAACTACCTAAAAAATTAGATATTTTACAGATTTCTGAATACCTTTGATAAGAAATACAAAAAAAAAAGTGACATAAATAGAAAGGTGCTTATTATCAGAAATAATCCTTATTATCAGAACCCTTCAATTTCAATCCTGAAAAAGGAATCCTTTTTTTAACGAAGTGGTTAAAGGTATTATTCATGTTGTAAAATAAGACCTTATAAATGTGTGTTTTTTTTAAACCTTTCAGCTCCTTAATATACTTTTGTACTGAAATTTAATACATGTGACACTATGTAATGCAGTATGTTAATTATTATTGGAAAAAAATGGGTGTGAAAAATTCTATATATGTATATTATTTTATAGTTACAAAAATTTCTGGACTAAATTCTTTTAAAAGCTATTTCAGCACAGTAATTTTTAGAGTATGAAAACATCTTTAGCATCAGGTTCTTACTTTTCTGTGTGGTTTTTTTTTAAGAGGAAACTGTAAAAATTTCAATATTAATAACATGAATCCACTTGAGTTTTTATGTTTATGAATTTTAAAAAAAAGTTTTTTGTGAAATTTTTTGTCAAAATATTTTTGAGAGGTTTTTGTAATATTTTAAAAATATTCAAACACACCATGTGCTGTTTTATAAAATTTAACATGGTATTTCATTTTTTACACTATTTTCAAAATTTTCTTGTACACATTTATATGGCATTGTTTTATACATAGTTCTAATTTTGTGTTTTGTTGTTCCTCATGATGATAATCTGCACCATTGTAATCAATGTTTTATGTAAATATCTATATATACTTAAAAATTTTTTTGTCATGATTATTTTCTTTTTAAAACTGGCTCTTTAGATCCTAGTTCTAAATTCAGCATTGCAAAAAATAAATAACATTTAATATATTAAAAAGTTACCTTCAAATATAGTTAAGTGCTCTTTAAAATAGTGGTTCAATTTGTTGTTTTTATAATAATAAATTATTTTTCACAGGTACCAGCAACAGATAAAAATTACTTGAATGGTATGTGGGGAAAACTAGCTGCTGAAATCTTAATGCAAAGTTGGGATACTGCCTTAGATGATTTTAACCGGTTAAAGGAATTCATTGACAGCAATGTAAGTTAACTTTTTCTTGTTCAAAAATTTGCAATAGCATGTCAATTTGTAACATAATAATTTTCTTTTCATTTAAATTCCATCTTAACCTAATATTGTTTTTTTCCTTTGTTAATATCATAGACAAAAGAATTGAATGATAATGTTGTAAGTAATACATTTTAACAGATTTTCATTCTGTTGTGGTGTTACTAAATTTTTAAGAAGAAAACCATTTCTTGATCTAAATTATGGTGATATTTATTTTTAGCCTTTTGGATCGCAGTTGATTACATTGCAACAAAGAACATGGTTGATTCATTGGAGTCTCTTTGTCTTTTTTAATCATCCTAAGGGCCAAGATCTTATCATAGAAACGTTCCTGTTTAGCCAACAGTATGTTTTCTTTTCAATAATTCCTTTAAATATGTTAACTGGTTTGGGTTATGATGAAATTGAAAATTCACTCTCTCTCATAGTTTACTTTTATGTAATTGGAATTTTTTTTTTCCTATGTGTATTTGTTGAAATATTTAATTTACTTATGAGAGATTGTAAATAATCATGGAACATCATGAATCATGGAAATCATGTTTTAATTATGGTTTTATTTGATAGTTAAAATATTTGCATATATATGATTTGACATTTTTAACATACACATTAGTTGATGTCCATGATTACTAAATCATAGCTGAATGAACCATGAATTACAGTATTAAAATGTAAATTAAATTCCAAGATTTCTAGCTATTCCTTTATCCTTCCCAATGTTACCATTGAGGTCATCTGGACAGAACCCGCGACGTATGGATTCGTAAGCATGTAACATACCTCTAGACAAAGGTGATCACCTCTGTCCAGGGATGTTATTGGCTTATGTATATACCACCATTGAATTGGTGGATAGGCGAACGAACAAGATGTTTTTTATGGCAAGCGTGTGAGTTGTTTCTGTTAATTGGTGCTGCGTCAAGTGAGTGTGATGACTGGTTGCTGCTTCAAGTGGGTCTGACAACTTTAGTTGCTGCATCAAGTGGGTTAGATGACTTTTGATTGCTCTTTTTTTCGAGTAGATGGCACCACAACACATCAGGAGGTTGCCTTTTCTTACAAGGGGAGGGCACGACTAAGGAAATTCATTTCTTAATGAGACTTTGTGCAATAGTAGAACTCTTTTAGGGTGTTGAACCCTCTATGTAATTCCGCCGAATAGGCAGTAAATTCAGAGAAAATAGCCTTCGAAATTCATGCTTAGTTTTTATACAATTAAGTTTTAATTGCTGCCTGCGACACAGCAGCGTGGTTAGTAAAATACTAAGTACTACTCCCTTATTAATTCAGCCAGGTTCACCAATGAGGTGACATATCCGATAGAACAGAATCCACAGCCTATGGATTCGTAAGCATGTAACATACCACTATACAAAAGTGATCACCTCTGTCCGGAGGCTGTTATTGGCTTCTGTAGGTACCACCACCACACCAAACAGATGACGTTTAATTCTCCTTTTTTGACAATCTATGTTGTACAGACTTAAATAGATTAAATTACCTGGTAATTCTGCTAGGCTTGCAACTTTTCGAATTTAGTAACATTGAATTTTCCTAACTCAAATCTTTTATATTTATATTTACATTCTTTCAAATTATTTTTAATTATTACGAAAGTAACATGTAACAAAAATGTCTTGCTGATTAAAAAAAAATTCAAAGTGATTCATTCCGTTTTTATAGAAATGTAGATTCGTATATCTATGATAGAAAGAAAAGTAGTCTGCTTCTTAACAGGTAGTCATAATGTCATTTGAATAAAAAATTAAGATATCACAATTTCTCGGAATATTGCAAGTGATTGCTTATAATAGGGTGTCCTGGTATAAAGGCATGTTTACAGTCTGAATGCAAGTGTTTTTAAATTGGAATTAGAACACTGAAAAAAAAATCTTAAATATTTCCTTATTTTACTACAAAAATAGTTTTAACAGGGATTTAGTTTATTTTTTAAACAACATTGATTGTATATAATTCTCAATCTTGTAAAATTTCTCTTTAAATCTCTCTTAATTATTTCAAAAGAAAATCATTCTTCATTCCATAAAAAAATAATTATGAAAATGGGTATGACATCTTTTAATTGAGCACCAATGAATTAGAACTGTTTTGTAAGTGTATATATGCAGAATGTGGCATATCATCAGGCTTAGTTATTTGTCATATCTTGATCATTTTTTCTGAAAAGAAATTCGAATCCATTTCTTACCACAGTGGTAAATAGAAATAAAAGAAACCTTCTGAGCGAAGATTAATCTGATGCATGCCATTTTTGTCTGATTTGGATTTTTTTAATGTGAATTTGGATAGTTTGCTCTTCAATTTCCACTTTTTTGTAAGTGCACATTTTAAGTGACTGTAAAATTTATTTCCCTTTTTTTTAACAAGGCTTTTAAATTGAATAATGAGGATTTAGGGTCTTCTTTCATCTTATGTAACATGTGGTAATGATGAAATATTTTGGAAGAGCTTATAGAAAACAGATTAAGTTTTTGCGATATTAAGGAACAAGATTTACTATTTCATTTTCTTAGTACAGTGGAAACAAAACCGTTAAGGATATGGATTAAGTTATTAATATTCAGCATGATAATCAAATCATCAGTATAGAGCAGGGGTTGGCAACCTATGACATACATGCATGCCACTTTTGGCACACAGTATATTCTCAGTGGCATTCTACACTACCCTACAAATTTGTCAATTTTTGAGTGGATTGAACTTCATAAATTTGTAATGGGGGGGGGGACCTTATTTGACAAACATCTTCAGATTGATGGACATTTGCAGAATTAAGATAATACCTGAAAGATAAATCTACAGCTATTTTGTAAATTATTGAATCTCATTGTTAAACAAATTTAATTGTTTGAAGAGAGAAAAGTGCATGTACTCTGCTTTTGGTTCTACGTATCTATGTGAACAAATCTTTTCTCATATGAAAAGTATTTTAAGTCTGCAAAAAAGCTGTTAAACAACTAAAAATGTTCAGGATCGTGTCAAATGGAAAATCACATGATATACCCCTGATATTGCGGTCTGAAGTAGAGCCCTGTAGAGACAAGGTTTGCATTAAAACATTTATTTTTTATTTAATGATGGGGAAAGGGAATATTTAATTTTATGCGGTTTATTTCCTATTTTAATAAATGTTTGAACAATGCATAATATATGTACATTTTTAATTTTTTTATTTATGTTAAAAAATTTGTATGTTATGTTTATTTTTTGTTAATAAATAGCTTTAGATGATGCAAAATTAATATGTAATAAAACTGTAAATCTATAATACTATTGACCTCTTTGCATGCATCCTCCTGGGAACCGAATTGTTTTTCAAATGTCCCACTGTGTGGTACATTGAATCATTTGTAGATTGGTTTGGCACACCACAGCTAAAAGATTGTTGACCCCTGGTATAGAAAGTTCTCATTTGATTATAATCTTATGCAAACTGAGATTGTAATTATGGGTGTTTTTTTGTTGTAAAATCTGGAAATGCAGGCATATAAGAGAAACTTTTATTGGTAATTGAAAGACTAGAATTTAGAAAATTGTTCATAAGCTGAAATTATTGAATGCTTGTACTCCAAAAAGAAAAGGTACTATGGGTATTTTATCTGCAACGTACTTAAAACTAAAATTAAAAACTTATACGTAGAGAAAATCACAAAACTAAGCTAGTTTTGTAATTTTATAGACTTGTATATTTCATACAAATATGTTAGCCAAACTTTATGGTTGTAATAATACTTTACTTAACTACTAAAAACCGGATGTTTTCTTGTAAGAAAATGTGTTGAATTGCATGATTTTCATGCTTCTCTTTGACTGCATTTGTCAAGCCATGGCATCAAGCTATTTGCCTACTTTGTTTCAGTTAAGCCAACAATTTTTCTAATTCTACTGAAGATCCATTGCATGAAACGAATCAATGCAAGTTAAGTATGTTGGATCAAGTGTCCTCATCATCTCTTCATTAAAGTCTGACAAAATTGTCTTATCACTAAAAACTTGCGCTGCTAAGTATTTATAAGATATCTAAGTTTTCGTACTTAATGGTTCAGTGAAGGTGATGAATTAAGTAATATTAAAATGTATTAAAAATTTTGTTTCCTTGTAAATTTTTTATTATTAATCTTTGTTTTGTGAACTATTACAATATAGAAGGATTAAAATTGATTAGTGTACATTTTTGTATATTGTACATGTTTTTATCATTAACATAGTTTTCTAAAAATACTACATATTTTAGGTATTTGAATGCTATTCAAACTATTTGTCCTCATATTCTGAGATATTTAACTACTGCAGTTATTACGAACAAACAGAGGCCTTCTGTCATGAAGGAATTAGTAAAGGTTATTCAACAGGTTGGTTGTATTATATTTTAATTATTTTGTTGTTTATCATTGCTCATAATTGCTTTCTTTTATGAATTTCAAGAATTATAATGCTTTGCTGCATGTTCATCACTTGTTTTTAAGCTTTTAAAACTGTATTTCATCATGACATTTTAGATTATTTTTCTTAAAAACAAGTTAAAATATATCTCTTTACAAAAGAGTTCTGCTTTTGTCATTTCCCAGTATCTATCTTTTGAATGAAATGTAACAGCAAAAAATATTTATCCTTAATGTGAAAAGTTATATAGTTGTAACCTGAAAGTGTAGCTGTAATTATTTTTAAAAAATGTTTTCTCTTTCCTGTAAATTTTAATTGATTATCATTAAAATTTATGAACTGAATGAAATATGATAGAAATTCATAGAAAATTAGCTATAAAAGATAAAAAATTTCAAAAATAATATCTTTTGAATATATTTAAAAATATCTTTTGAATATATATATATATTACACATAAAAATTGTGTTAATTACACAAATATTAGAAATTTAACACACCATATTCAATATCAAATTTCCCTGTGAAAGCAATCTGATACTAGGTTTCTGTTTATCAATAAAAGGCTGCATCTTAGCCTATAGGTAGGTAAACATTGCTGCTGTGTAGACTGAGCGTATCTTTGAGATAACAGGGAGACCATATAACTTCTTTACTACAAACTTGGTACTCATCAGTTTGACAGTTGTCTTATAACAGTAGTACTTTTGACAGCAATCAAATTATGCCATTTTTTTTTATCGCAAGCTAAATTTACCCTAAATGTAATAATTATTTTCTGATAAACTAGTAAAGAAGCTGTTTTTGAATACTTTATGAAATATGAAGAATTTGGTGTATTCCTTGTTTAGCTTATCTTCTATGTGTGTTTTAACCATATTCCAAAAAAAGAAAACCTTGAAAACCTAGTTTACTCAAATAATTACTGAATTGTTTTTTAGCTGCATATAATAAAGAATAATTTAGCCTTTTCCCTAACAGTTTAAAAAGGATTTGTGTATTTTATTAATTGAATTACATCAAAATCTTACTGATATATTTTTGAAAAATAAGTAATTATTTAATTGCTTCCTAATTAAAATTAGTTAGTATTACTTTCTTGTTTTTTTTAATGTTATTGCATTTATGTAACAAGTTATGTATTTTCATAACAAGTGCTCTCCTAATATTACCTAGCAACCTTCTAATACTGTTTTGTTTACACATTTCTTGATTATTTAAAAGATCATTATTTAATGTAAATGTTAATACAATTTTTAAATGGTGCAGATCATTTGCTTACAATTAATTTTGTTACTTTTAGGAATCGTATCAGTATAGAGATCCCATAACAGAATTTGTTGAATGCTTATATGTGAACTTTGATTTTGATGGAGCCCAGAAAAAACTAAGAGAATGTGAACAAGTATTAGCTAATGACTTTTTCCTCGTTTCATGTTTGGATTCTTTCATAGAAAATGCCCGTTTAGTGATCTTTGAAACTTTTTGTTGTATTCATCAGTGCTTATCAATTGAGTAAGGATTCAGAAATATTTTATTACGTTTATTTTCATATAAATCTTATAATAAATATCCGGCTGTTTAAATATGATTGCTTTAGCAAATGCTTAGAAATAGCTGTAAAGTTATGCTTTCATGTATGGATTGTTATTTATAGCTAATTTTTAACTTGTATTTAATAACTCATTTATAAAATTTACTTGTAATAAACTTTGACTTTGAATTTATATTTACTCTTTACTAATAGAATTCAGTATTGAAAGAAAGGAAGTTTTTCACTTTTATTTTTTCATAATAGTAATTGCAGATGTCTGTTTAGGTAGATAGATTTATTTACATGCATATTGTTTTTGCTTGTTATAATTGGTGAAAATATATGCATTTAAATATATATTTTTCCTTTCTGTTGTGTGTAATCATGACTAATTTGTGTGCCTGAGGTAGTTGCATTTGAATTTGTTTATTTGAGCATTTAATTACTTTACTCCAAAAGATTTGTTTATATTCATTAAAAATATTGAAATGCAAATGTTAAAAAAATGTTCTTCAATACTAAGTTGAAATTATGTGAATGTTTAAACATATACTGGTTTTTTTTTACAAATGCAATGTTTGGCTGTTCAGATTTTATCCCCTTATTTCATATCTTCATCTATTAATCATTTATTTATTACTATAAAGTTAAAGTTAGCTAGTTTTTAATCTTGTTGTTATGAATATGATTTGTAATTATATAAGCAAGACATGCTTAATTCTGTTTTGTTTACAATTATGTTGAAATCAAAAAGTGGACTATTCTTCAGATAAATGATTTTATTGAACATCACTGTGTATTACAAAATTATATATACTGTATTTAATTTAATCCAAACCACACCCCAAATTTTCAACGATTTGAAAAAATTAAAAATAATGTAAAATGTTTTATTGATGAAGCCCAGTGACTGAGTGGTAGTGTATTGTGCTTTCACAGCACAGGCCCAGGGCTGAGCAAGGTTGACTCAGCCTTTCATCCCTTCAGTGTGTAGATAAACTAGAATCAAGCTTGCTTGAGAGCTAAACACTGGGGATTTCACATTAGACTGATCACCTGACTGGAACATTTGCACATGCACCTCAGTGCCCAAGATCATAAGAACTGAGTTGGGTACAGTAGACCTTCGCCATCATGGGTTGTTGTGCCACTGAGTTTAGTTTAGTTTTATCAATATCTTATGTTAATGAAATTATAATTTTTTTATGGAAACTTTTAAGAAGTGGAATTAAAATTTTGCCAGTATTAAAACTGTTAAATATATAATGCATAACAATAAGTAATTGCTGTAATTATCAATTCCTGTTCAATTTTTCTCATCCAATGAATTTCCTTTGATTCCAAGCTGTGCTCCATTTTCAATAACATTAGCATTGGGGGAGGGAGTACTTCTTAGATTCTAATAAATATGGCATATATTGATTTGCTTTCTTAATTTTATGGCAGTTCAGTGTGTATCTATATACATATATATAAATGAAATACATATATATTGTATTTTTTCTTATCCAGGATGTTAGCTGAGAAATTAAACATGACTCCTGAAGTTGCAGAAAAATGGATTGTAAATTTGATTCGTAATGCTCGCTTAGATGCTAAAATTGATTCTCAGTTGGTAAGTAAAATTTCTGAATTAAATATAGAATTACAAATGTATTTCTACATTTAATAGCTAATGTAATGCTATGTTTCATTCTTTTTTAAGGGCCATGTTGTGATGGGAACCAAAAAACTGTCACCGTATCAACAGCTCATTGAAAAAACTAAAGTTCTGTCTCTCAGAGCCCAACTATTAACCACAAATGTTGAGAAGAAAGCTTCAGCCAATCATCCTGAAAGGGTAAGTGAAAACTTCTCAACTTTAACTGCATTACTGTCACTGACCTTTAGGAAGTTATTTTATCACATTCTACTAGCCTTTTTATGTGATCTATTGTAATATTTTTTTAAATAAAAAGAGATTATTATAATTAAATGTGGGCAATTAAAATTAATGTTAAGTTACTACAAGAGGCAATTCAATAAATAGTTTTAAAGAAAATAATATTTTATATATTTATTTGTAACAGTATTTTAAAACAGTCGATATCAAAGAATAATTCTGTTTAGGTTTCTAAACGTTTGTAATTTATTTAATTCTATTTGAGTAAAGTTTTCCTACTATTAATATGGGGGGGGGGTGAAGTATTACTAATGTAATACAACTTATTCTTGTGTAGCAATAAGAAAATTGCTTCCAACTATAGATATTTGTTTGTTGTGCTAAAATATACTGACATTTTATACTAAATTAATTAAGTCTTTATTTTTTTGAATTAGTTTGAACATTAGGAATGTTAAAGCAGAAAATTTACATCTAAATAATAGGTGAATTTTGTTTATTTTTAATATGAAATCCACATAAGTGATGAAATGTCATAATCCAGTCATATTTTTTTCTGTTCAGCTTATTCCTGTTGTAATTTAAAAGTTTTTGCTAAGAGAAGTTATATCACGAAACATTACATCAGGGTTTTTTTTGTATTCTTTTATTTGCTTTGCAAATGTTTATGGTGTTATCTGTTTTATATAAAAAGACTTTTTAAGCAGTGGGCTCATAGAAGTTTTACAAAATGTCATGCAATACTAAACACAATTTCATTTCTCTAGTAATTAAACTATTAAGAAATGACATATAGAGAGAATGTCTGTAAATCTTGGTATTGCTTTTTCAGCCCTGCTAAATTACTTTAAAAGATCAGTATCATTAAATATTTACCGTATTTTGGTTGTCATAAAATTCCCCCCTCTCCATAAGTTGTAGAAATGTAGATTTGAAACATTTTGTTATTAATCTATCTTAATTAAATTTTTAACTGATTCTTTAAAATTAATAATGTAGAAACCTTTATTTTTTTCTTTGCTAAATTAATTTAATGTATTGTCCTGTCCCACTTCTTCAGTGTTGAAAATGTAAAATATAATTTCAATTCAAAATAATTGGCTTATACAATCGGACCTCTATTTAACGAAGTCACTAAACCCTGAAAAAGTTTATTATGTGGTCAATTGGTTAGAGATTCATCTTTCAAAAAACTTTATTTTCTTAGGTCCAGGAAAAAGTTTGTAAAATGGAGGCCCAATTGTATTTTTAAAATATGAAACTTTTAAAATCCCATCTTTCATCCTTCTTCTCGATCTTATTGTTACTCGTAAAGTGGTTTTATTTATTCCTCTTTTTTTTTTTTTAATTCCAGGTTCCTTATTGGGGCACACCAGATTTCTAATAAAGGATACAATAAAAACATTTTGTACTATATAATCTGAATCTAATTCAATAAAATGGGTTTTATATCATGGCTATGTACTCATTGTTCAATATTGAAGCATCTATAGCAATAAAAGTTTTCCTTCCATCATCTATATTTGTAAATGAATAATTAGTGTTTGTGCTATGCTTGTTGCAAAAATTGATCGTACTGAAGAATTTTTATTGGGGCACAGTTTTTGAACTGTTTTAGATTAAAAAGCTCAATAAAAGTTCAATATACATATTGTCCCAATTTTTATGTATATTGAATTTACTAAGCTTCTTCATTAATTACGAGGACTGAAATTATTTTAACCTTTAGGGGACAGGTAATTTTGGGAATAAATAGGGGGCAGAAGTCTTCAATTACTTTGCCCTCCCCACCCCCTTTTTTTATTGATTGATATTACCTCATGTCATTAAGCAAGGACTAAAAGTTAACGTACTGTTCCCTTTCTCAGGGTTTGGTCTTAAAATTCATGTGTATATGGGTTTTGTCTAACCATGTGAGATTCAGAAAGCAGTTAGGAGAAAGAAACTACTTGGTAGATTTTTGAATCAAGTCTATTTTTAAGACTATTTCTTTTGATAGGAATGTTAAATACCTGTCCTCTAAAGGTTAATCATTCTTTTCTAATTTTAAAGAATTTAATGTTTCCAACAAAAATTTGTCAAATGATAATCACAATTCACTACATTTATTTATCAGATGGTCTCTTCCATTTTTAATTGTAAGATTTGAAAATGTTTCATTTATTACCTGAGTATTTTCATTTTGATAGTAATATATATGTCATTCATATTTTGAAAAAATTTTTAAGACCATGACATTTAACATTTTCATGTAAATATATTTTTCCATCTTACATCTGTTAAAGTATATTTTTCTGTGCATACTTTATAAAAGTAATACTTATTTATATAATAAAATTCAATAAAATAAGAGTTACTGGTATTTTTGCTTTTTAGTGTTGTCTTTGCCTAAAATTAATGAACAAAATCCAAAGTTAATTATTACATTTATTTTTATGAATATTCAATATTTTCCAATTTTTAATCTTTTTTAAAATATCCCAAAATAAATCTGAAAGCATTCAAAGAATTTTTTTAAAATGCACCCACTATTAAGAATGCATATATTGACATACAAAATGTAACAATCTAAATCTAGCCTTAGATTTTTTTTTCTATTTATTAATTTATGTTGTGGAAGATTTTACTGTTTATTTACAAACTTGATTTGAAACATTGGGTATCTATAATTAAATGTTATATACTTCTAAGTTATTTAACTTAGAGCATTAAATAAGTATTCCTTATAAATATTTTGTGGGTGTAAGTATTTTAATTTTTAAAAAGGAATGCAGTTTATGGCACAGAACATTGATTTTTAGTCTCCAAAATTATACTATAGTCTTGCAACATAATATGATGAATTTCAACTTCGATTTTTTTTTTTCTTTTGCTGAAACTTTTTTTTTTGTAATACTTTCTAATTTTTTTCCTCTCTTTATATAGAAAAATCTAAAAATATGTACTTATAAAAAATTGTCTAAAATTAAACAAATTTTGTATTTTATGGTAAACATACCATACCATTTTTTTTGAAAATTGTGTTCTTACCAATTTTATCATTTAGGGATATACATTCCACCAATTTGAGAATCTGAAATATGAGGTTTGACACACGCACAAGAGATTATTCCAATAAATCAGTGAATATTTTGATTTGGATTTAATCTGTTCATGTTTTTACATTAGACATTTTTCCACTGAATATTTTCACTCACTATCGCGATGAGTTGACTAAAATATGCAGCATGGACAGGAGGGTGTAAAATTATAGTCATCAAAACAATTTTGCACTTGATCTCTTTTTTTCTCTCTCTTAGTATGTATGTGTGTATCGCACTACATACAGTTTTGTGTAATAAACAAAAGTATAAATCTCAAAATCTCAGGTTGATGAGAATGAATAATGAGTGCAAAAAATAAATTGAATGATGTAGTGTGTGAACGTAAAACAAGAATAGGGCCTAGATTTGATTCATATTTTCTGTCAGAGAAAAGATCCTCAATATGCATTTTTTTTTTTTTTTTTTTTTTTTTTTTTTTTGCTTTGTTTTGTTTTGCTATGATATAAAAAATGTATTTTGTTTTGCTGTGCTTCTATTACAGTCAATCCATTGTTTCATGTTGAGATATGCCCCATATGTAAACTAAATTTTTATAACCTCCCCCTCCCCTCTTTTTTTCTTCTTTAAACATATTGTATTTATAAAAAAAATGAATCCATTCTGTTTATTTTTATTAATTTTTAGTATACACTTTCTTGTATATTGAATCTAAATTATTTCTGCTAATTGTTTCTATTTGTAAAATAAAAATATTCAGCATTTTATTTTTTTAAATAAAGTTTAACCAAGAAAATATGATCCACTCCCAATTATTTTTTCAAAAAATCACTTTCAAATAAATTGCCTGTTTTTATAATTTTGAAATAAAACAAATTTTATAAATAAGTGAAAAAAATAATGAAAGTATCATTCCATAGCACTTATTAATTTCTTTTTTTCAATTTATATAAATTTTAAAAAGGAAATCAGAAGTTGCCACAAATATACAGGAAGATTTGTGGCGCCAGCAATTTAAATATGCAAATTATTGTTAAGTCATGCGTTGCAGTTACATTTGCGGTCGTCAAGAATGCAATATCTCTTTGTATCAATCTGCTGCATCTTTTTTTTCGAACCCGCAATTCGCGGCATCTCTTTTCTTCGCTTGGAAGGTTACACAACGAAACGCAACTTAACTCTTTTAATTCCTCGTAGCAGAAAACCAGTTTGTGAAATCTCCCAGCTGTCTTTAGTATCTGGAATGGTACTGTCGCTTCTAAAAGACGGGAAGTTGAACCGCTTTAATTGCTGAATCATTTGCGCGGGAAAATAACTCGTGACAACTGCGCTTAGGTGTGGAACATTATTTCTGCTAAGTTGGCATTTTGCCAAGGTTAATTACCCGACGATTTTTTTTTTTTTTTTACTTCTTTTTTTGCATTCTATCCAACATTCGATTGACGTTGGAAAAAAAAAATAATAATAAATAAAAAAAATAAATTGGTATAGCCCACTTCTAAGTAGTTTCGTTTTACCCTTTTTTAGATTTTTTTTATATTACCAAACTGAACCCTTTCCAAACAGATTTGAATTCGCATCAACTGGCTTGCTTCCCGTATTCAATTCTACTATTTTTTTTATCTACTTATACGCGTTCCATTTTTTTTTCGGGCAAATTCCTTTATAAATGCAGTTTTTCCAGACGGGGGTTCGATCGTTCACCTGCGCGGAGTAAGAGGATGAAAAAAAATTCGAGAAAACTTTTTAACAATAGCCATCCCGCCACACACACAGACGGAACTGCAGACTTGGCTGTGGATGAAACGCGAGTCGCGTCTTGTGGATTGATTAGTGACGTAACAGCAGCGGGTTGAATGTCTGGCATTTCGCTAGGGGGCACTGGATGTCTGCTTCTGCTTTTCTACATAGTTTGCTCTTGAACTTCAAGTTTTGTGGGTTGAAGGAGGAAATCTGGTCTGTGAGAGAGATATTGACCGATATATTCGGGGATGAGTTCACTCACACCAGTCTTGTTCTCGCGACTTCGCTTTCGGAGGGAAGGGTTTCGATTTTAACACTAGTTCGGGTTTTGATACGCGTACTTTGTTTCTTTGTTTACAGTTTCTATGAATGTGTATGCGCATTTCGCTTTTCCTGGCTAAAGCTGGCCATTAACATTTCATATCACTGACTATGGAAACTTTACCATTTTAACTCTACTTTGGATATTGATAAGCCTGCGTAGTTTTTTTCCCCCTATGTTCGCAATTTCTAAATGCATATGCGCATTACGCTTTTCATGAAATTTTCCATACTTGTGCTGATTAATATCAGGTGTAAATTTTAGTATTTGTTTTAAGGGACTTTTTTTATCCTTCTGCTTATTTATATATATGCTTTACCTTTTTTTTCTTACATTCGTAAAATCTAGCGTTCAGAAGGCAGAGATATTTCTCCTAATTCGTATTAGAAATGCGTTCGATTCAAGAATATTAGTGATTTTTTTTTAGGAACTTTTGTGCAATGATTTATTTTCAAGAATAGGATTTCAAATTCAGTGTTAAGTTTTGGTTTGTTACAACTCTAGGATTTAGGAATACAAAAGAATCTGTACAATATAATTCGTAAAAACTTGAATTAGATTTTAAGTGAACTAAAATTATTTACCACGCATGTAATATACACCAATTAGGCACTTAATAATTTATAAAAATTCCAAAAAAAATTTAATTTTTTCGAAACAATCATGTAACATATGTGATTGATATATACTAAAAGTTACAGGGCTTATTTTTTCCCCTTCAAAAAAAAATTTGGGGTAAAATTGTAATTCTTTCAAAAAAATATTTATCTGCATTATGTACAAGGGGGGATATTAATGTAACATTTTATTAAACGATTTAATCAACCAAAATAATTTCATTGTTTTTTAATTGTAATCCGCGATTACATAATCCGATAACAATAATTTTCCTTTCCTGCCTTAATTATTCCATTCTTACCATGTTGTTGACTCTTTCTTGCATGTTTATACTTAATCTAAGTCAAAAGTAACAATCGGTATAATTTATCTCCACTGTCCCCCCCCCCTTCATTTCCCTGTTGTTTAGTTCACACGTATCCAAACAGCAAACAACCTCTACTTTCATTCAGATGCTTAACCTTAGCTATAAACAGATCTTCGCCATCCTAGTCGCCGGTATCGGAACCAAAATAAACTTCATCCTCTCCTCTGCATCTTGGGTGTCATGCCCCTTTCTAGGTAATACTAGTAAAGCGCGCGCATTGCAGTTCGACTTGTTAAGAGCGAAAGTTGAAGTTGCGGTTTTCCCCGTCTACGGGAGTCATGGTTGGCAACTGGAATCATGAATAATTCATTTTACTCACTGCAACCGTTCGCGATCATCAAAGCTATTGATTGTTTGCTTGGCCGCTCTAGAAATTAAGCTTAACCTCTCCCATTGATGGTATTCCAGTTATGTCTGAGGAATTTTTCTTTTGTTGTCGTGTTCTTTTTTTTTGTTTTAATGGGGAATTAAGTAGCCGTGTTGATTTGTAGTGCTGTTACAGATCTATATCACGAACTAAAATATGTAGTGAATTCAATTTCAATCTCATTTTTTAAAAAAATTCTATTTTACTTTTCCGTGCCATCTAAAGCTCTTACTTAATAATTTGCGTGGTTAAGACTCTTCAACTTGTATCAAAGACCATGAACTAATTCCAAAATCTTTTTCAGACAGGAATATGACCCAATTTCCTTATAAATTCGTGACTTCTACCACACAGACCCATTTATTAAAGTATGCCTTTAAAAACATTCCATAAATTTTCTTCAACGTAAAAGAACGATTTAGTACTACCGAAGACGAAATATGGAACATATTTTTCCACCAGAAAAATAATAAAATATGCTTTCTGTAGGGAAATGAAGTTTCAGTGGGGAAAAAAAGTGTTGGTACGATTTGAAAGAGTGCTCAAATTTGGGTTCTATTTATTCTAAAAAAGTGATTTGGTGAGAGATATTGGCAAACACGTGATCAGCGTTGTTTCAGTCGACCATAACGCTTCACTAAATACCATTTGGTGTTATGCACGTTAAATTTACCTTGGATAAATTCCTCCTGTTGGTGTGGTATAGAAATTTGAGGAGTGGAAAAATTACGAGGTCGCTCGCCAATAACCCTCATTCAACTTCAGGGGGTGACGTTGACAAAAAAAAAGTCAATTTTGTAGAGTGTCATCCTCGTCACTTTACTGCTTCAAAAAATTGCGCTCTCCGCCACCTAAATCCCTCATGTTGCTTCATAGTACTATGTTAATGAGCCGTTTAACTACACGAAGAATGAGGAAATTTTCATTAACAGCCCTATATATATATATATATATATATATAGTAAAACGAGGGCTATTGGCAACAGATCTCGTAATTTTGAACCATGGTCAAGTGACGAGGACGACACTTGAGTCGGAACCCCTCTTCGAACATCCACGCCAATGGCATGAATTCTGAGTCACGAGAGGTTTAATTTGCATCAGCTTTTTGACAAGGCGGGTCTTCTCTGTCACAAGGGCTCGAATTCATGACACATCATCCAAGAGTCCGAGACCTGTAGGCTACCACGGCCGATTTACGCGAAGTAATCCTTACGGTTGTGATTTTTGTGGCCGGCGATGTTCGAATAGAATAAATAGCTGGAATCCTGTTTCATCCAATAGCTTAATCTGTCATGTAGAATAAAGGAAACTTACTAAACTCAAAATGGAAGTGGGCCAACAATTCTAAGTATCATCCTCGTCACTTGACAGCATTGCAAAATTATGTAATTCGTTGCCAATAACCTCTCGGGTTATTCTAGCAGCAATTGAATATTTTTTTAAGTACCGACTTGGACAAACTTCTACTTAGTGTTAAGCGCCGTGAAGGAGAATGAAAATTTACCATTTTGAATAATGCGTTAGCATGTATGTAGCAAAGCACGGAGTTTTTCTTTCTTTCTCCCTTTTCTAATGATTTTTTTATAAATTCATTTTGGTAATTGATTTAAGAGTAATGTGTTTTTAAAGAAAATCCTAGGTGTGTGTATAGTAGTAGTGGATTGTAAATTCTTAGGAGGCTGTAGGTAGCGTAACCCTGCAGAGTCAACTTTTAGGCCCCCTAAACCCTGCCCCCGCGTGATGCGGGGGTGTACGTTACGCCACTGGGTAGAAATAACTTGCTGGTTTCATATGGAGAAGCGTAAATGTCATAAATAAATGTAAACTGGAGCTGCTCAAGTCCTGTGCTGAACGTGTTTCTTAAACCAAGACTATTATACATTTTGAGTACAAATAAAATATACCTATATTTGTTGTATTATATTCCATAACGTTAAAATTGAATTTTGAAAAAATAGTTATGAAATTAAGTGTGCCTTGAATATTTATCTTCAAACTATTGTAAAGTATATGAAACATTTATGCACAATGTCGCACGGGGGGGGAGGAGGATATTTAACCCGACGATGTTGTCCATCGAAAATAATTTTAACGTAGATCAAATGGTAAATTAAACCACTAGCAATTTTGTTCAAATAAAGCAAGCAAAATAAAAGTATCCTAATATTTTTTGTAAGGACTTATTAATATTTATTGAGCCTTTGTGTTTGTTCTGGAGACTGTAATCTTACTTCGTGATTGTAGATATTTGTATATCGTTATGAATTACGAAATTCTTGATGAGTCAGAGAGTGTGTCATATGTTTCGTAACTTGTTTTATAATGCATGTTGTTTTGTGTGTGTTTGCTTTTCTTATGTGATCCGTAATAGATCACATGTAATATAGGCCCCAGGATTTATTTGTAAATGAGTATCTTATTTGGAAGAGCGAGGTTGGTTCAAGATAACCATGAATGGACTTTTTCGGCCAGCATTAATGTTCTTCCTGAAGGTGGTTGATATTATATAATAACACCAGGGGCATAGCTACCGCCACATTACCTGTATCAATGATACTGGCCTCCAAAATACGTAAGCAAAATGTTAAGGGAGTCTCAAAAAAGGGCCTTCAAAATATTTTGATACAGGGCCCATTCAGAACTAACTACGTCCGTGTATAACACCTAAATATCTGACCCCAGAGCTTCGGGAAATTCTGGTGTTACAACATTTTAATTATTGTGTCATTTTCTAAATGTTGATATTTTTGTTTTGGTTTTACTAAAATTATAATTTGTTCAAGTAATTTCCCAGTTTGCGTTTAATATGTTGTGAAGTGTTGGTGCTTACGTCAGTTCTGCTCTACCATTTGTAAAGAGAAATAAAAGATCAGTGTAGGAACTGCGGAAAATCATAAATATATAGATTATAGAGGATTGGGGAGATGCTTGTGATTGAGTGTTCATTGTTCAGTCTGACGTTAAATAGCTACTCTTGGGGTTTCGTTAATTCAAACCAACCATCCAATAATTTCCTGACTCATAATTCTGGTGCTTTTTTTTTAGTTCGAATCGCAAATTTTTTTCCTCCCATGTAATATCCGGCATCTTCCTTTATAAAACTCCTGTTTATTGTCGAATTAACTTACGGTTGCTTTGAAACTACAGTTCGTTTGTCTTACTGCAAACATGTACATTAAAAAACGCATTTTAAGTTTAATTTTTATTTTATTTTATTTTTTTATTATTAGAGATGATATTTGCGTGGCTTTTGTATTATGTTGGTATTGTAGCAGTTGTGGAAAAAGCAATTAGAAGCAATGATAATTTACATTATTTGGCAACCTACTATATATATGGCTCTTTACCTACCATATGGGCTCTGGGCCGGTTGCTGTTTAAAAAGAGTTTTGATTTAGATTTGAATATAAATCAAAATATGAAATATGTTTGGAATTATTTTTAATGTATCTATTAACGTTTGAAATTATTCTCTTCATACTATTATCGTCTGCTTAGATTCAATAATTTTTATAACTAATTTTTCTTACTGTTTATTTTATTTATTGATTTTTAATCGTTTGATATTATAAGTTTTGCTTCTGCTGTTGGCATCCTTTTTGTAAGAATCTCTAAGTGAGAGCTTTATTCATTTGTTGTTAGAATTCAAAGTGGATGTGTTTTTGACATGTTATAGAAAAAGCTGTAGCTGAAAAAATTGATTTAATTAGATTTTAGATTTGTAGAGATTTTTTGCTGTGTTCTTGCGTGGTAAGTATGTGTTTTTGTTTGTTACGTCTTAGTTTTAATTAAAACGTTTATTTTATCGCGAATTTATTATTTGCTCCGTATTTCGAACACTGAACCACCGAAACAAAAACGGCAAATCGGTCGTAGTGGTTTCATGATGAATATTTTCTCCGTAACAAATTAAAACTTTTGTTTTCCCTTAAAAGTCCAAAAAGTTTTTTTTTTTAATTTTAATTTTTTTAATGAAACAATTTGAAGTGTATGTGATAACTATCCAATTTGATAACAAACACTATACACGTCGAATCTATTTTCATATCGTTATCTGATTTTTTAGTTAGTAAACCGTTTCTTCGCGACAATCATAAGTCATCGACCTTGCTTCAGTTCAGTAAAGCGTTATCATTTATTATTCAGAAATTTTTAATTGTTTTTAAATACTATTTTTAAAAAGGTTGGTGGAAATGGATGTTTTGTAGCTCCCCCAATTTTATGGTGGGTTTTTTTTATTATTTTATTTTATTATTATTATTTATGGCTATAAAAGACTGCATGTATTAAATATTTTGCAATTTTTCTGGGTTCCCCCCCCCCCCGTACTTTAGGGGAAAAAATGTTATATTTTATTTAAGCAGAAGAGAAAAAGGTCTAGTTTTTTTCTCGATTTTTA
This sequence comes from Trichonephila clavata, assembly GCA_019973975.1. NCBI lineage: Eukaryota > Metazoa > Arthropoda > Arachnida > Araneae > Nephilidae > Trichonephila > Trichonephila clavata. Next base: position 64,174 of record BMAO01002403.1, read on the forward strand.
ACTTGGTTCTGTAATAGCATTTTTAAAAAATGGAAAGTAGGAAGTTTAATTTTGAAGTGTTTTGTGAATATACTTACTTCGCCATTTAAATCTTTCTTGCATCAGAAGCATTTTCGTATGAATTTTGAACGTTAGTTAATTTTAGAGTTGTCGAGTATATTTCAATATAATAAATTACCAAAAAAAAAAAAAATTCTGACCGGTAAGCCAAAATTCTCCTGAACTTTACTTACTGTTTCGCGAAATCGCTATCACGTCAATGTTGAAAGGAATGTAAATATCAAAAAATTGTGTACTCTAAACCACTTATACCTATTACCGGAACCAGTTGTTCAAAATAGTTTAGTGTTAGGTGAAGATCACTTAGAAGAAATACGGGAAACGCCCTAATCTTAACAGATTTTACTAACCGGTAATGAACTTGACGAACCGCGGTTAGGAACCCCTTCACGACTGCAGTTCGTTTGTGGTTTTCGAAAAAGTTTTATTTATGTAAACGTATCTTTTCAAATATCAATCAGATCAATGCCAAATGGGTGGATTTGAATAATAAAAGTTGTATTTGGTAAATTTTATCCGTAAAGTGTAGCTAAAGTGCTTTTACCTCTCCGTCCTTTTCCTTGATCACATAAATGTGGTCCAGTTTCCCTTGAAAGTCCTTTTAGGACAATATTCTTTCATTTATTCAGTTTACCCCCGGGAAATTTCCTTCGATTCTAATCTTGAACCATCGCTGATAACTTCTGGAATTACTCAAGCGGAATGTTGTTCTATTCAATTACATACATTCTTTGATATTCTTAGGGTTACGATTTCCGATACCCGATTTAAAAATCTTTTGTGTTGAATTACAGAGGCTGCGTGTGTGGAATCTAATAACCTTCGGAAAATCGTTGTGTGGTGCAGAGAACCCAGTGTATCTTTCGTGTTATCTGATCTTGAATTAATAAATAATTTAACTAATCTGAAAATATATAATTCAGTCTTGCACTTTACTTATAAAGTGAAATGATAGAGAGACGGACGAAACGTAAAAAATACAGTGAAATAACATCGTTGAGTGTAAACTGTTTGTAGCACTTGGCCCTATCGGGTGTGCCCAGTGTAAGTTAAAATAATTGAAATGAAAAAAAATATTTACTAGTCAGAATATGAAAATTAAATCGGAAAAGGCTTTTTTAAAGCTGCAAAAAGTGATATTTTAGAGATCAGAAAAGTGGGGAAATATAGTTAAATGAATGTATTTCTAAAATACTACTTCTCGCAGCGGTCCCGGAACAAAGGATATGTACACCCGTTGTTATTGGATAAACATATCCTGATACTGTTTTTGGAAGTTAATATTGCGCAAGATTTCTTAATGTGCAATATATTTGGTTATCAATCGATGCATTTTGTTTAGACAAGGAAAAAATGGTTCTTTTATTAATTTTTTTAATGTATACCTTTTAATTTATATATGGTAGGCTTAGTTCGGTTATACAATAAAACACGCAATACCCATTTCTGTTGTCGGACTAAAGGACAACAAAAACAGTCCTGGTACTACTGATGACTTGAGTAGATGTGCTGATGCACGTTAAATCTCTCAAGACTCAAATTCTTAATGTTGGTGTGGTGTGGAAGCTTAGAGATCGGAACGCCGGCTCAGAAATCGTTCTGGTCATTTAAGCTTGGATCCTATCTGAAATTCATCCTCAATAATCCTCGTGTATCTCCTCCTAAGTGCGAAGTGTTGATTGCTTGCTTATAAAGCAAGCAATCAACTCGCATGACATAGCTTTATTAAAATTCGTAATGCCTCGTCTACCGTTTTAATGGATTCACTTTGGTACGGTTTCTTAATCCATTTTTGTCTCCTGAAAAAGTGTTAAGATTTTGACTTATGTAGAATTTATTAGGACTCTTTTGTTATTTTTTTAGCACAGAAATATGCGGATAACGCACCCCAGGTTACACCTGTGATCTTGTTTAATTTTCGACTCTTCTCCAAGTCATTCCAACCCACTTTTTTGGAACATTGTTTTCATCATAGATATGTGCCTTTTTAAAAATGCGATGAACTAGCGCAATTTGATTAAATATGATTCTTGCGCCTATAAAATCAGCAAATCGAAAGTAATGCTCAGAAACAAAATAAGAATTAATGTTTTCTGTAGTAACGCTTCATGTTTAAAATACATTTAATTTATAAATCCTCGATACTGCTCTAAGTATATACTCGAGGGTTAAGAATATTACTGATTTTGAAGTTAAATAATTATGTTTGTTTGCAATAATGCTTTTTTGTTGTTGTTAAGTGGTTTTTTTCTTTTGTCGAAGCTTTTTATCTGGTAAAAATCCCCGTCCTTTTTAATAGATCAGTTAACTTTAATGGAATTAGCCAATTGGAGACAGTTTTCTAATATGTTTTGTTTAAGAATTTTATTTATAAAGGCATTATATACTATCAGATAATTTTGAGAAATTTCTGTGTCTTTACAAAAGATAAAAATGTTGTTCCACTTAAATTTTGAAAAAATATGATTATCCAACAACCAAAGTGTAAAACAGTTTGGAAGTTTAAATAATTAAATGCGTAGGGGGGCATTCTTTGTGTGTGTAGTTCATTCTTTAATCGACAGATGGAGCTACCAACATCTAAGCGTGAATGTTAATGGTGAGTACCATCCGGTAAAATTGATAATGACCCTGGAAGGAAAATTTCTTTTTCAACCTAAATAAAACTCTTATCTGCCCGCAAAGTTTTCAAGTGTAGTTATCGAATGATAGACTATTTACACAATGTAATCTAAAAAGAGAAAAGATATTTTATATGCTTTTGAGGCAGGAGAAAGCTTCGATTTCACTTCAGAACTGCAACCGTTTTCATTCATTTTCTTAAAGCTTGCCCTGGCGCCGGCAAGGAAAGCAAATATTCGTTGAATGGAGAATTTCGACAATCGCACAATTCTTTAACGATATTTCAAACGGTTGAAATAGGTATCTTTTTCTCATACGAAATACATGTCCCTCTCCCCCTAATAAAAATTGATTACTTTTTTCAGAGATGAGAATATGTAGCTTCTTCATAGTATTGTTTTCAGTCGCAACTCAATGAGTATATATCGCACCCTAACAAAATTCGACGTCGGATACTTCAAATGAAGCATTTAATAACATTATTTACAAATAAACATTTTTTTAATCTAAAACAGTGGCAGACTTTTGGGGTGAGTGAAAAAGGGGCGGGGTTATTAGGTGTTTATGAAAACTAAAAAAAATTATGTGCGATTTAAATTCTTAATACAAACACAATAAATAAAATTGTGACGCTATATTTCTTTTTCATTTTATTTTCAACTTTTAAATATTAACGCAAATAATATTTTGATTTTTATGAATATTAATTAGGACAGGTTCCATTTGTCACTGGTTTGGAATTATTTTTAAACGTTCCAAAATAAGCAGTAATTTATTAATCATTAAAAGATTTATTCAAATTTATATATTTAGTTAATCTTCTCTTACACTTATACCCGATTATATATATTTAAAAGAATGCCGTGGGTAGCCTAGTATTTAGAACATCGGACTTCAGACCTGAGGGCCTGGGTTCGATGCCCGATGCCACTGAATACCACCGAGTATAGACGGAGTACGTGCTCGTTAAGTCAGTGGGTCCGAAAGTCTTGTGGGCGTTCGCAGTAGAAACCACGAGTGCAGGGGGCTGAAGAATATTTCCCTCCCCTTCAGTTCCATGCTAAAATTGTGGAGGTGGAGATAGGTGGTGTTGCCATCTATCGTTAAGAAGTCCAACCTGTCTCACGGGCAATGGCAACTTTCATTCCTTCCCCCCTGCGGAAAAGACACAACAACAAAAGAATCCTCAAAATCTACTATCCAGAAAAATAATTCATAAGATCTTGTATTTCTCTTCGTAAATATTTGCTTTGGAAGAAAGAAGTCTTATCTCTCATACAAAGATTACCACCCTGAAAATTTATGTTCTTTTTGAAAATGAACAGAATTCTCACTGACATTTATTTGATAAGTAAATATTTTCTTAAAGTATGCCGCGTTATTTTAACAATTGCTTATTATTATAATTTAGAATATCAATTATCATTCATATATCTCTATCATGTTTGCATTTTATTCATACCTTTATTAAGCGTCCAATTTTAAATCAAATAACAAATTTTGAAAGTGAGCCAATCATTTTGATTTTTAAAAATATTTTTTCGTTAAAATAATTTGAAATTTTTCTCATGCTACATGAAACTAATAGATGTTGACCCGAAGATCAGAAAATAACTTTTATTATTTTCACAACTGATGAAAATGTTATCTAATTTACTTAGTAATAGAAGAAAATTATTTTAAACAAGATGGTTTGAAAATAATACTCTATAAAATAAATTGTTCATGGTTTCCCAAAACTTATTAACATTGAAAAATTATCATGAAAAAGTGCGGGGAAAAAATTATAAGAAATAACATTCAAATGAATTTTACACTAATTGATATAGAAAGCTAGTATTTTCCATTAAAAAAAGTTTTAAAATATGCTAATCTATTGTGTTGTTGTTATTTAATCTATTATATGTAGTATTTATCTTTTTCTTTTGAATAAAAAGAAGTTACATTAAAAATAAGAATGATTTCATTTAGTTTATTCAAACAATAAACTCGAGAAAATTTTCGCGAATAAGATTTTATAAATAACATTAAATATATTGAACCATTAATTTAATCCACGTGGCGCGCACATACCAAAGATTGTCGTTAATGTACAGAAGGAAGAAAAAAAGTTGAAAATCCCTGCTTTTAATGCCTTGCTAATTAGATCAATGAAATGATTTAAGTCATGTAAAATGGGTAGGAAAAAAGAAGGGAGAAAAATAAAACAATCGAACATTAACATCGATAAATGAATAACGAGTGGCAATAAATTGTGCGAAAACGAAATTTTATTTCCAGCTTATTTATTATTAATTGCACATGTTTCAATTCAAAACAAACGCACGCTTATTTGAGGAAGTGAGTATCTACTTTTTTCCCCCATCCCTCCAGATTATGCAATGTGTTACAAGAGCACTTCTTTCTCCCTACTCTTACATAACTCGTCAACAAGATTTTTCCCTTTTTGAACTGGTTAAATGGAAGAATGAATGAGAGCCGGCTGTTTTTTCCATATCTCTTTTATCTGGCGAGTAGAACTTCATTGATTTCGCAGATGCATAACTTAGTAATGAGATATTAAATCCCTGGAAAGAGCAATTGTATGCATTGAGTCTGTGAGCGAAAGAAGTAGCATTAAATGTTTCATCGGTAGAGTAATGATACAGTCGCTAGTTTTTAGGGTCGCGCGAACTCAATTACATCCTGGATTGTGTTTTCTGGAATACAGAAACTGTTTCACTTGTGAAATTCGGCTGACCTTCAGGTTTTTATATGGTATGGCAGGAGCTTTGGGGTGGGCAATTGTTTTGGCTGGAAGCGCAAAATACCAGGCCGCACCTTTTTAAAAAAAGATTGCATTTACTAGTTAAATTTACATCCCAGAAAAGGTGTAAATTTGTACCATAAAAATCAAAATATATAAGTTAAATTTAATGGTGACAGTTTTATTCAATTTATTTAGGTGACAGTTGCATATAATCTATAACTGCGCGCACATTTGATTTTAGAATCACTTTTTTGAGACAAATATATCCTACACCATCCTCTTTTCTACAATTTTTTTTTTTTTTTGAAGTCTGGAATGTGTGTGTAAGATTGTTAGGTAAAATTTTCATCTCAGCCGGCAAGTTAATGTCTTCCAGCTTGCATGTATATTTCCTCTTGTTGATCTTTATGCAAGGAAAACGTTACTCCCAAATATATGTCGACCCAAATGTAGAAAATGTTTTCTGACTATCTCAGCGGGCCACAAAAAATCTCTTTGCGGTAGCTTACATAAAATTTTGCGGGGCCCAAATAAGGCAAAGAATTAATTCACAAAATCTTTCGAAAAAAATTTATATAAAATAGGGGGAAATAACAGTTTTTGATGATCATAAACTTCTGAAAAAAATAGTTCATTCGTTTTTGTATTTCGTGTTATAAATTCTGAAGGATTTATGCACTGATTGCTATATACTGGGTTTTCATTCGCCTCGTTTATACACGACTGTTCCTGTATTTCACTACTCAGTCTCGTTTTATTATTTGTCCCTTTTTCTCCTTATATATTGTGCTTAAGACAATTTTATTGGACTGACGATCAAAAAAAAAAATAATAATAATTCTTGGATTTCTTAAAGTTTGATTCCGGAAGCATCTAAATGGAAACTTTTGAAATTTGGACTGTTGATTTCTTTAGCAATGTAGTGGAAAATATTGAAAAATGGTCAGTTTTTCCAAAAATTCAGTGCGTTCTACTGAATGATTCTCAACCAAGTACCTGGAATGGGAAGAAATATATTGTACTACTGCACATTTTAAAAGTAAGAAATATCGACATTAGAAATACTGAAAATCTATTCGTCGAAAAGATTTTTAAAAAAACGATATCAGCCATAAAACTTTGTGAAGCATCTATAAAATTGAGTATAGAAGAATTAAGTTGCAGTGGTGATAATTGAAGCAATGATATAATTGAGATACCAAAGTCAAATTTAAAATATGATTGGCGATCCCCCCCCCCCCCTGTTGTTCTTGTTCTTTTTTTTTCGATGCAGCTCAACTGTTTTGATTTTTTTTTATCAAAGAAGGAAAAAAACAGCTAAACTTTTTGTTTCATGTGTTTTGTTTATTTAGCATTTAAACGTCTGGTAGGGGATAATGCCTTTGTTGCTCAATATCCCAAAATAAATAAATAAAATAAAAACGTCTGGTATAAATGCTTTGCCATTATGACAAACCTAACTATATGTAAATTTTACAATAACTTACAAATGCAGGGAATCTCTGAAATAACCATACTTACTCTGCAAAAAAAAAAAAAATCCTCGAAAATTCATTTTTCTCCCCTATATTTATGATTTTTTTTTAATAATCATATTATGAGATGTCGACTAACTGTAGGAAAAGCATTGGTAAATTGAAATCACAATCCATTGTGTCCTCTATCTTCCAGCGAATATTTAAATGTATAATCGACATTTTTAAAAATGTAATCTGAAAAAACAAAAATTGCATCCTATTTTTTCCCCCTGTCTTGAACTAACAAAAAAAAAAAAAAGGTAATTTTTCATGTTTAAAAACTTAACTTTCCACATTTAAAAAATGTATAAAAACCCTTAGAATAAAATTAAAATTCAATTACGGAAAAAAAAATTATGCATTCGAATTAAACGTAAATTAATTCGATGATATTGAGATACATCATTATTTTATTCTTCAGAATCTAACTTTTATCTCAAAAGTCGTCTTCAGTTTATCATGGGACGCTTTGTCGCTGAAACCAATTTTCTTTTCGACCACCTGCTTTTTCATGATTGCATGTTAAGGCATGTCCGACGCATCTGCGAGAACAATCTTAGGAGCGCGTGCTCAGTTTGTTTATTTTTAATGTAGAATGTGTTTCCTTATAGAACTAATGTTAAAAAGACCGTCATGTTTGAGCATGTCGTATTTCTTTTCCCTTTCCCATGAATTTTGTTACAGGATGTAAAAGTTTTTGTGTGATGCGGGTCATTTTCACACTGCTACTAAAAAAGGCGTCTTCAAAACTTTGGAGTGCGATTCTTCACGTAAAATGTTGCGTATAAAGTTAATTTTTAAATTTGAAAAAAATAAATAAATATTATAATTATATTTAATAAGAAAAATATAATATATAGTTTCAAAATTACTGAGTAATTTAATAAAAACCTCTTGTGCAATAAGTATTAGTTTAATAATTTGGTTTTTATTTTTTGAATGATTAAAGTGTCTATCTCTGCCTACTAAGCCAATATTGAACATTTCAAATGAATATAATTTCGTGAAAACAGATATTATTTTCTTGAATATTTTGTCGGTATTAATTAACTATATTATTTTGTACTATTTTTCTTAAGATTAGCACAAAATATATTTATTTAAATGTTATTTCATAAAAACGTTTAAAGAAGTTGGGTATAAAATTATTGAACTTCAAAATAAATTAACATTTAGACAATTATTTGTTATGATTGTTTTAATCACTAATTTTTCGTGGAAATATTATTTTTTCGGATTCTTATTTCTCAACTAAAATTTATTTATATTTTAATTTGTTTTTAGTAAAAAAAAATTTGTTTTTAATATAAATTTTTTTTAGTTTAATTTTATTTATATAAATATTTTGAATAAAGCCAGTTTTGAACGGACTGTGGGGAAGAGGGAAGTTTTGTATCGCTTTTACGGCTTAAATAAAAATTTTAATATCTATTGAAGTTAGAAATTTAGAAAAGAAAAAAAAATGGCAACATTTACATTTTTTCTTGAAAGAAAAAGAATAAATCAGATTTCCTTCCTCATAAATATATATATTTTTTACACTTTTTTAAGTTTTTCCCGCCTTTTTTTTTTTTTTTTTTTTTTTTGTAAACGAGACAACGTTTAAAAAAATGCAGCCGAAAGCATAGCGTCGGCTTGTCTATGTGTAATAGAAGCCTATCTATTACTGTAAAAGTTAATGATAGGCGGTTGTCATGACAACAAGCCAAATCCTATAAAATGAAGCTTCTGTTCTATAAACCATAACTAATGGAACAGTGTAATAATTTTTTTTCAGTATATGCAAGGATCTTTTTAAAATTTAATTTGGCGCGAAACGAAAAGTGGAGCTTTTATATGTTGGTGTCTTGTTTAATTTTAGTATATAAAATGTTATTTATAACTTTATATCAAAATGAACGTACAAAATAATTTTAAACAAATTTTTACTTTTCTGTGGTTAAACGCAAACCTCTCTCTCTGAAATTTTCTAATTCATTTGTTTCATAGAAGAAAACAAGTGAAATTATTTAATAATTCTATATGCCAGAGTTAGCTATATATATCTAGTGTTCATTATCTCGAACTCGTGTCCCATATTGTTTCTGTTGAATCGTCCTGGTGTATCACTAAAGATCTGCCTTATAGACAGCCTGGTGCTTGTTAAATCTGTTGCGATTCAAAGTCTTCACGTGGGAGTTTGGGGGAATTTCGGAGAGTGGATAAGAGTTCAAGTGTCGTCCTCGTCACTTGACCAAGATTAAAAAATGCGAGGTTCATCGCCAATAACTCTCCTGTGGCTTCAAATAGCTGCATTAATAAAATCACATCATTGTACTCGTGCTTCGAGAGAGAAGTCCGACCTCTTTATTAAAAATCAAGCCATTATTATTTATTCATTTAAAATTGTTTCAAAATGTATTTCATTTAAAAATTAAAATTTCCATTTTTTTTAAAAAAGAAATAGCATTAAAAAATCTGATTATATTAATACACATGCATGTAATATATACGTATAGAACATCCTGAGGATTTATAACCTAATTAATCCTTAATTTGAATGACCCATTTCGAATGTATGGAGATTTAAATGTTTGCAGTCCAAAATAGGATGCATTACTTGATTTCAAAATAACAAAATGTAATAAAACCGTCATTCATCTTCGGATAATCTTTCTTTACAATCAAATGCTAACATTTTTATTCATGTGCTAAATGACAATTTAAGCACATTTTTTTTTTTTTTGCTCTCGTCATTCAAAAGAATTGGCGGAAAAACTTTATACATGGTTTCTTCCTTTTTGAGCAATATACTTGTCGTACGGAAGTACTTTTTTAGTTATGTAGTACAGGATGGAATCTGTTGGATACTGAATTTTTAGCTTACTCATATATAATCTCATATGCTTTTTTTTCACTTACTGAATGAAAAATTTTAAGTTGTGACTCTTCAGATGTATTTTTCATTTTATATTTTGAACACTTCCGGTTGTTTGTTTGGGGCCAAAATAGCTGTTCAACACGATCTTGAGCACTCATTGCTTTTAGTAAAACCGTACGTTCGAGTTCTAATCCCTTTAAAGCAGTGCTTTCCAACCCTTTTATCGCCGTGAACCGGTCAACGTTTGATAATTTTACCGCGGCCCGCTGGTAATGGGACGTTAATTGTTTATATTTTAGATTGTTTTGATTTATTAATTTTAATTGTATTTCGCATGTTTAATTGTATTTAGACATGCCTTCAGAATTAAATACTGTAAACTAAACTCAGTGGCGCAACAGCTAATGAGGGTCAAGCTTACTGTGCCTTACTTTAGTTTTCATGACCTTGGGCACTGAGATGCATTAACAGATATGCCGGTCCAGTGGTCAGTCTGACGCGAAACCCCCCAGTGTTCAGTTCCCAAACAAGCTTGGTACTAATTCTTCGACCCATTGAAAGGCTGAGTCGACTTTGCCCAGCTCGGGTTTTGAACCCCAGACCCGTGGTGTGGAAGCGCTGTACGCTATTACTCAGCCACTGGGCCTCCAGTATTAAATACAGTTACACTAAAAAATGACTATATATAAAATGGTTTACTATGGAATATATGAAGCGATTTCCATACACAGCCGCACAAACTTGAAAGAAATATACCACAGTAAATAAAAAATAAATAACTTGATGTTCCTTTTGTGATCAGTGCTATTTGATCCACGGATCGGTGTGCTGCCCAGAGGTTGGAGACCACTACTCGAAAGAACCACCTTGCAGAGGGGTTGATGTACACTAAATATTTCTGAGCTTAAATAGCTCACTTTGGAGTGCCAAAGGAGGTGTTGACTTCGCCATCTGACAGCACGTTAATTATGGTTAGTGTTTTGTGTTCGGCAGATTAAAACATGCAATTGATTGTTTTCTTATGACGCATTTATAACCGGAACAAGGGCTATTGACATCGAACCACTTAATTTTGAGCTAGTTTCCGAGACTCTTGGCCACAAGGATTGCTTGTTGGCTTATTAAAGCGTTTTTAGCTGCCTATATCTGCTAGACACAAAGATTCTCACTAACTTTGGTAAATACGCTAAGTCATTTTGAATCACTAATGATCAGCGGTAGAGATGAACGCCCGAGTTTGTATGTCCTTGGTATTATAACACACGCAATGAGTTAAAAATCCACTGTGTATTAAAATAAAAATAAATGCCGTTCTTATAGAATGTTCGTAAATTTTAAGTACTCATTAACTATTGTGGCCAATCATTCTCAACCCCCCCCCCCCGTGTACCCCTTCAACTGCAGCTGAGATTCTATACAACCCAGGGACGTCATAAGGCATGGACCCAGGGCCTCGTTTCGTTCTCAACTCTGTCTTAATAAGATCATGATCCGGATAATTTTAATGTGTTGTCAAATATTATTGCCGTACATATTTCTCCGAGAAACAGGGGATTTCAAATTGCATGTCATCTGGTAAAAGTGGTTGTTATGTGATGACCGTTGTCCATCTCTAAGCCTAGGCATAATACCGTAAACAATCATTCAACTCATTTAGTCGAAATGCGGCCATCGGTCGAGCCGGTTTGTGCCTACGGTTTTGAGATTGAGTCGTGCATGCTTATTTCTTTCAAATTATCGCTTGAACGAGAATTTGATAATGCATACTATATATTGTCTACTTTTAAGATCTCAGGTAGAACCTACTTTTGCATTGGGGCCCACGGCCTCTAATAGTCTTAAGACGTCCCGGATACAACCCAAAGATTCAGAGAGTATTTTTAAGATACTGGCTTATTTTCTCTTTTCGGAACCGCTCGCACACACCCCATGGGTGCGAACTACTATTTCATTCACTTAACAATGAAAATAGCTGTGAAAATAAGGCGAGGCTTATTTTCACAACGAACGACGAAACACATTTCTGTTTCCCAAGAAATGAGCGAAACGCAAAATTAAAAGCCGTCTACCGGAAGAGAACTGATTCTTCGGACATCTCTAAAGTAATTATCGTGCGTTAGAAGGGGAAGCACACACACAACCCCCCGGAAGTATCCCCTTCTTCCAAGGTCGTGTATGAGATGATTAACAAGGTTTTCTTGGAAAAAGTGGGGAGTCGTCGTCCAAATATTACTCTTCTCTCTGACGATAGAGAACCAGTGCTTAGTTGATTTTATCTCCCGCGTTTTATTTATTCTGTAAGATAAGTCTAAGAACCCCGACGGACGTTGTTTATCTCCGGAACATAACCACCTAGACAAAACTTATGACTCAGCAAGTATTAACGTGAAAGCAAAAAAATCCGGACACAAATTCACTAGTTTTGTGATATTTTAACGATCGAATTACGCTAAAAGTTGTTTCCGCCCTTTTTAGTTGTATTTTTATACGGCTTTTATATCGAAAATGCACCATAATAATATTTCACTTAGTGATTGATCCTAAAAAATATCTAATTTGAATTTCTTAGAAGGAAATCTGTATGTGGCTGTTTGAAAATATCTCATCGCGGGAATATTAAATTTTAAGTTATTTTGAAGAGATATGTGCCTTGATAAAACAGTGTAAGATACTGCTGAACGAATATTTAACCACAAGATAGCGAGTCATGGTCATGATCGCGTGACCAGGGCTTCGAACCGAAAAAAATATCGGCTTATTTCGGTTCGATGTATCTTCAGTCATTTTGTTACTGTAACCAACTTATCAATATTTTCGAATTTACGTCGACCATATAATTATCACCATTAAAGTTACATTGCTTCTCGATTTCCTGTTTTTGTGTTCACTTGTACTTTTCAGTTTCGCTCGAAACTACTTGTAGAAGGCATGTTTAATTCAATTGTATGAACTAGAAATATAGATGATTTAAGATAAGAATATATAAATTAAATAAAATTATTCATTTTGAACTGAACTAAAAACCGTTATTTTTGTCGGAACGAAAACCGGAAAAAAAAGTACGGTTCGAAGCCCTGATCAAGATCGACGTAGTTTCTGTTGAATCGTAAGTTGAGTACTAAAACATTTAAGGCTGGCTTCGCGTAATGCTGAGTAATAGGACACTAATTCAGAATATTTTTCAGATGTAAAAAAAAAGTTCTGCAACACTAATATTAAATTTTGGCATCCTTTTTCTATGAAGAAAATCATATTGTGTGTGTGTGGATTAAACCACTTATTCTTTTTTAACCGAGTTTATCTATTTCTTCTAGTCTAAAATGTGTTTCACATTTTTTTCTCTTATATATTTATGCAAAATGAGTAACTCTTTGATATATATAATCTGTTATCCCTCTGTCACCCATAAACTGGAATTTGATCATTAAAAATTTTTTAAAAATGCTCGTATTTCTAGACTTTTAAAATTTAGTATTATATATCAAAAAAATTACAAAATCAGGGCAACGCCGAGTTAAAAGGTCAAAATGTATAGTACGGCAGCACATATTACGGAAAAGGGAAGTTTCTGAAGCAATTCTGTGAACAATATTTCTTATTTTTCGAAACCGCAGCCGGCAGGCACTTTTCGTAAATATTGATAGTCGAGTAACCAATTTCGATGTGCGACAAGTAGCGCCGCCTGGTTGTTTTCTTTAACACCACTTCGTTAGCTCAGAATGTAGACCACGGGCTACAGTGAATTTCGTTATAAAATTAATTCTATGAACTTGGTAGGCGATCGAACATTATGTTGCCTACAACAGTGGTGCCCAACCCGCGGACCGGTATCGGTCCATGGATCAAATAATACCTGGCTGCACAAGGAACAATAAATTATTTCTATTTTATTCACTGTAGTGTATTTCTCTCGGGTTTGTGTGACTTTCCATGGAAATCACTGTATATTCATTTGTTGTTGCAACTGTATTTTATTCTAGGCATGTTCAAATACAAGTAAATTAAAACTATAAAATCAAAACAATCTAAAGTATAAACATTTCAACATCCCCACCACACCCAGCGGGCCGCCGCAATAAAAAAGTTGGGAGAGCACTGGCTTACAATTTGTGAGGTGTGCTACAGAGGGTTAAAATAAAAAAATTATTTATTTGAGAAATATTTTGAGATTGTTTAAAAACGCTGTATGAAAAACAGATATATGAATTAAAACGTTGCAAATTTTCAGGAAAATTAATACATTCTTCTGCCTGAAAATATGTTCCGCGTTTAGTTCAGGCACTAGTACATTTGGTGCGATGGCAGCGTTAAAGGTGTGTTATACATAGTGGCTGATGCACCTTACATCTGTCGAGGCTAAAAGCCTTCATATTTGTTTGGAGAGGGGGGGGGGGAATGACTAAAAATTTCAAGGTTCCTCGTGAAGAAATTCTTATTTTTAATAAACAGTCAATGAAGAACAAATTCGGAACACTTTTCTTTTTCAGATAAGATGCTCCAATACAGTTGCGCACACAGGAGTTTTTCAAGGGGTGGTCCAGGGTCCCAAGTCCACTATTTTCGTACCCTGCTCCAATACGCCGCCCAACATATTCTATTAATTGTGTTGATTTTCGGGAACAAAAAACAGTTAAAAATTAATTAATAAATATTTAGCATTAATTAAATAAAATTAATTATTAATAACAGATATTTAATTAAATTTTACGTACTATGTGCAAAGGATTGTAGTCAATAAAAAAAAATCAAGGGCTTGGGGGGGGGGTGCGGACTCCGTCCCCTTGTGTGCGCCACTGCTCCAGACTTAATATTATATTTGTTATCCGCTATCCCATGGACAGCATATTTAATTATACTACTGCTTTTAATTAATTACGTTTGTGGATAAAGCAGCTTTCTAATGTAAGATAGGATAGCAAGATGTGCGCGAATGTGTTTGTCTGTTTTTTTAATGAACAAGTAACGTTTTAAGACTTCTTGAGTCTATGGTACTCTATGCGAAAGTAGGCTCCTCCTACGACCTTTTTAAGTAGACAGTATATAGCTCATGTTGTCGAATACTTGTACAAATGGTAACCCATAACAAAAAAATAAGCGTGACTCACAAATCTAAGCACAAACCAACCCGACCGATTGCCGCCTTTCAACTAAATGAGTAAAGGTGTGGTGGCCTACGCCTAGACACGGACGTCGAATATGAAACAATAATGTAGTTTTGTCACTGCAGTTTTGAATTCCTAGTTTTTCGGAGAATATGCCCGGGGATAACATTAGACAATTAAAATTATTCAGCATCTTATTAAACCCGAAGCAATGCCCTCTCCCCGGGCTCAGCTTGTCCATGCCGTTAAACGTTCCTGGTTATGAAGTACAATTTATACTTCATGTCCTATATTGCGAATCTCTCGGATTTCATTTCCGCTTTCCTCCATAATGACAATGTCGATCTCAGATAAAAATGAGTGTCGTTCCTCTGCGACGTCCCTTTTTCCAGTGAAAATGGTCATCGGAAAAAACATCTGCATCCTGCATCGGATAAACCGTCAGGGCACTGTTGTCCTAAAAATAAGCTACCGATAAACAGTGTTTATCGCTGCGACTATATTTGACCATCCGCCGGACAACTTTTTTTTCGGGTAATACTCGGAATCGGTCAGGCGTAAACCGAAGTTCAAACTTGGAGATTGTATTTAAGAATCCAGCCGGCATGGAATAACTAAATGCAACCCAATTTTTCTTTTCTAAACGCTATGAATGGAAAACAATCGTCTTTAGCCCAGCGTTAGATCGAATAGACTCGTTAGTCATTAAAGATCATTCAAATTACTTTAAATACATAATTATTTTCATCATGTCCACAAATCCCCTTAATCTATACTTACAGACGGACCTTTATTTAACGAAGTCACTCAATCCTGTTTTGTGGAAAATTCGCTAAATAGAGACTAATCGTAAGATAGTCTAATAGAGATTCCGATCGTAAAATGGGACTGCGGTAGTCAAGGTCTCAGGCCCACTTGGCTGGCGTGTCAGGAGCTCGAGCCTTGTGCCACTGAAGACCCACCGTGCAGAGAGGGCCGCTGTACGTTGAATCTGTCGAGGCTGGTGTGGTGAGAAAGTTAGGAGAGGTGGTGACAGTTCAGGTGTCATCCTTGTCACTTGTCCGAGGTTCAAAATTACGTCGTCAGTGGCTTTCGTGCAGCTTTATGGTGTGATTGTTAATATAATTCTCTCTCACTCAATCGTAAAATGTTCTTGATTCCAAGAAAAAGTTCGCATAACAGTTTTGTAAAATGGTGGTTTAACTATATATAGGAGGAAAGCGACTCATTACGAGATCTCGGGAACTATTCGGTCTTCAGGTTCTTAATTGAGCAGGCATGTTCCTTTTGTTAAGTAGAGATAAAAGACCGAGTCTTTCGAAAATAGAATTCCAATACGGAGAGGGGGGGGGAGAAGTGTTATAGAGAAAAATTTCAGATTTTGAGTTATTCAACCAACAGACTTGAAACTTGGTAGGCATGTTTCTTTTGATGAGTACAGATTCGCTAAGAGAGAACAAGTTTTTTACAGAAATTGACTCTCAAGAGGGGTTGTGGCATCACTACAGTGTCATCCAACCAGCTATAATTTCCATTAATAGTGATCACTTTATCATGGATTTGACGGGCACCTGCAACTTTTCAAATGAAGAAACTTAATCACACTACGGGTTACTTGAATTGATAGCTTTTTAAAACCAAACAAATTATCATTAACAATTGTGCTTTACAAAGTTTTGTTCATAAGGATCAATTAATATGCGGAATAAATTTAATCCTCTATTTTAAGTTACTTTTTAGTAATATAATTAAAGCTTTACATTATATTGTTACATTTTATACCTACCGTATCTGTATAAAAAGAATATATATTGTACACTTTCGAGCTCAACTGATTGCTCATCATCGACGCTTGACTAAAACTGATTGTTTTTTAATAGCTCATGTATTAATTCGATATCTTTCGGATCGAATAAATAAAATAAAAAAGAAAAAATTTTGATGAATCAACCACATGTTGCAAAACTGTCACGCTGGCGGGAATAATATTAGATCAGATTGTCCTATCAATCACTTTATGTGTGGAAATAACACACTACCATTCGGTGATAAACTCTAATACATATCAGCTATTTAATATGACTCAGTTTGAAAAAGTAGACTAGTGAATAAGTAAAGAACAAAAGACACATATTTAGTAGAATTTTCGTACCTATCGCTAGGTTAGATTCCTATTAGAGAGTTATACATAGCAGTTTCTGATACTTCGCTATCCCTTGCACTATTTTCGTCTAGAAAATATTAACACTTACCTTCAAAATTTAATCTTGTACGTTTGGGATAATTTATGGATGGCGACTTAAGAAATTATTCATTACAATATGTACATTTGGTTATAAATTATTCAAACTATTGAGTATTTCCTTTCTACAAAATTTGTTACTTGTTAAGGAGGAGGCAAACACAACATTTTTCTTTCGAGTGTTCTATTGGGGTGGGGGCGGTCGCTTCGTACACCTCGAATTACACCCGATGTTCCGGCTCACAACTGGGCCCGCGCTACGGTTAGTGGTCAAAGTATCGGATCGTGACTGGCGTCTCATGAATTTGAGCCCAGCACCACTAAAGACCGCCGTGTACTAGAGCCATGCACGTTAAATATGTCGAGAGCTCAAACATCCTCCCATTGGTGTGGTATGGTAGTTAGGAGAGGGTGCCAGCTCAGGTGTCGTCCTCAGCACTCAAAATTACGAAGTCCGTCGCCAAAAAGCCCACGTGTAGCTGAACAGTGCGACGTTAATATTCATAAGTGGAGTGTGATCTTTCACACGGCCATTGGTTGTCGGCGTGATGTCAGATGAAAGGACCTCGCAATATTTTAGGCGTGAATGTGAACTGCGATGCTATCTACATAGGAAACCGATCTTACAGCTACGACGCGGGAAAACGTTAGTATACTGTCGTGTAACCAGTAACAACGTAAAACTTCTTGAGGATCTAGGCCCTTATGTAAAAGTAAGCCCCGCTTGTGCCCCTTTTAAGTAAACAGTGCGTAGTCAAATACTCGTACAAATAGCAATCCGTAACAAATAAAAATAATGTGCGTAAATCCCAAACCGACTGCCGCCTTTCCTGTAAATGAGTAACGTTAGAGTATGGTGATGGGCTTTTGCCCGAACACGGACAATAAAGTAACTGTACATTGACGTCGCGCTGTAAAGCAATGCTAAGGTAATTGGTGACGGACCTCTTTACTTTGAACCGTGACGAAGCTAACACATCTCTCCGAACCACCACTTGTTCAAAATTACAAGGTCGGTTGCCAAAAGACCTCGTATAGCTAAACAGTGCGACGTTAATATTCACTCATTCACCTGAACCACCACACTAACGGGAGAACTTTGAACGTCGACAGATCTGGCGTGTGTGCATCAGTCCCTCTGCACGGCGGGTTTTCGATAAAACCAGTGCTCAAACTCATGACTCCGACCCCGAGTTCGTAACCCTGACTGCTAGGCTACCACGGCCAGCCTCACAGGCGAAGGGCTTAACATAATAATACATTTTTGTCACTATTGCCAATTAATACGAAAATTCCAGCTTTCTTGGGGAATTAGTCCGTGAATAACATTTGGTTAAGAATAACATTTTATTTAGAGATCAGGATTTTATTAAACGAGACGAGGCCTCCCTCCACGTGACCCGGGCTGATGCCTCAAAATGTCCTTTCTCTTTTATGCGGTACATGATTGTAAACCACCGGTTGTTACCGTGACGTTATAAATTAATTGTGCATAATTCAAATTCACGATATTCAAATGAATTTAACACCCACTGTGATTATTTTAAAGTATTATTTAGAATGCTACTTGCGTGATAAATTTTAATCAAATCTCTGCCTTACAAATTTTACGTGTTACCGTGATAGTTGGGGGAGTTTTGGTCATGAACGTGTCCAGCGTTATTTCTACCGAGGCTTAGCTTAGAGTCCTGGTGCCACTAAAGACCCTCCGTACGAAAGATATGTAACATGGTTAAATCTTGAAAGGTTCGTGGCTGCGGTAGCCAAGTGGTCTAGGCATCGGATCATGGCTAGCGTGTCAAGAGTTCGATCCCAGTACCACTGAAGACCCGCCGTGTAGGGGAGCGAGGCACGTTAAATCTGTCGAGAGCTCAAACGTCCTCCCGTTGGTGTAGTGTGGTAGTTAGGAGAGAGGGGGTGCCAGCTCAGGTGTCGCCCGCGTCACTTGACCATGGTTCAAAATTACGAGGTCCGTCGCCAAAAGCCCTCGTGTAGAACAGTGCTACGTTAATATTCATTCACTCACTCTAGAGGTTCAACGTACTCACCTTAGCGTGGTGTGAAGTTTTAAGAAGCAGCTCAAGCAGGGACGTCTTAAATGGGTCCATGTCCTCGGCCACAATGGAGACCTCGTCTCGCTCTCGACTCAGCCTTAATAAAATCATGATTCGAATAATTTCAACGGTCAAATGTTTTTTTTCGGTTGTATTCTCCGAAAATCTGGGCATTTCGGACAATATGTCAACTGGCTACTTGTGATGACCGTCGTCCATGTACAGGCCACTCCTTCAGTCAAAAAGTGACAGTCGGTCGAGTTGGTTTTGTGCGATTGTAAGTCATGTACATTTATTTGTTTCGGGTTATTGTTTGTACGAGTATTCGACAACATATGCTATGTACTCTCGTCCTTTAAGGGTCATAGGTGGGGCCTACATATGTATAGGGCCACAGGGCCTATTTTTGCGTAGGGGTTCAGGACCTTACGAGATCCGTAGCTAATGATTCATCTTGCTTTGAACTGTGACAATAATAAACAACCAAATTTACATTCTATTTTATATTGTATGTGTATCCTATTTGAATATTTACATTACTAAAATACCATTATTTTATAATTCAGAAAAAATATTAGCAATAATAAATGAGTTATTTCATTAAAAAAATGGATGTATTAAAGATAGATGTAAATATTTCTGGGAACGAAATAAAAAGTGTTGGAAAATCTTCCTATTCGGGTTATTAACCTGTCGCGAGTACGTATTTTCGAATAACGTTTGTTTTGTCTCCAGTTTTAATCATTTAAAAATGTCTATGCACGCTATTTATATATCTCTCTTCCTTAAAACAAATTCTCATTTTCCTGCTCCCAAAGGGAAATTTTGACAAGATAAGAATAACTTTGACGAGAATTTATCTTTTTTGTCACAATTCCTAGAGAACATTTCTTTAATAGATGCATGTAAAAAAAATCTTTTCTAACTCGATACGCAAAGCTCTACGTTTATTTTTATAGGTAAAAAATTATTTTCGAAAAAAAGAGAAAATTATTTTATTTGTAGCAATAAATGTTGTGCAAAAGAAATTTTTCTATACATAAAATCTCTTTTCCATAACAGCTCTAATTTTCAGTTTAAATAAACATTAATAATTATGTGTACTAATTTCACTGCTAAATGGTGATGGGAGAAGAGGCCAAAAACTTTAAACACAAATTTAAATAAAACTTCGTTTAACGTTTGGAAAGAACTCGTGGCAGATTGCTTGTTCGTTAATGTCACACTTCAAGTGGCTACGGTAACCTGGTCATGGCCAGCAACTCGTGGCCTGCGTGTCACGAATTCGATCCTTTGTGCCACTAAAGATCCGTCGTGTAGAGGGGCTAATACACATTAAATCTGTCGAGGCACAAAGTCCTCCTGTGACGTGATGTGGTAGTTTGGAGAGGGAGTATCGTCGTAACGGAAATTAAAAATTCTGAAATCTTTCGCCAATAGCCCTTGTGTTCTTTATAATGCAGTGGAATTAAACACTTATCCCCAAAACGTCACATGAGGGTTCCTGGACACGGACCATGTAATTTTGAGCATCGGTCAAGTAACGAAGACGACACCTGAGTTGGCATCCTACTCTCTAAACTTCCACACCACTTCAATGTTAGAAATCAACCTCGACATTTAATGCGCTTGAATCACCCCCACCTTTTTTTTTTTTTTTACACCGTGGCACCAGGTTCGACAAAGACAACGCCAGCCGACATCAGGGCAGAAACTTTTATTGAACTTTAAACTGAAACTAACGAACTCGACAGTTGACTCAATCTCAGTTACAATAGGTAACAAAATAGGAGTTCATAAAACGCCTTTAAAGCATAATTCTGTAAAAAAAGAAGTATTATCATTTGATTGATCGGAATAAAACTTAATCACATCATAAACAAGTATTGAAACTCCGTGTATGCAGTGATGTTAATTTTAGAGCGACTTGATCGCTTGTCGAAGGCCATTTTTTCAATAACTTTTTTAAAAACAACTTTATAGTTATCGAATCACATTTTTATCATCCTTCGAATATTTTTCAACACATTTAATGGTATCAATAAGTTCATTATTCCGAATAACTTTTCGTGGCGGTCTTTCATCCTATACTTTTAAAACTCTACAAGGCTGTTTTTTTTTACAAAATACGTGTTTCCTAAAAGAAAAGAAAAATTATTTTACATTTTACTAAAAAAGCGCGGTAGAGCCACCTGCTCTACGCTGTGCGTGATTCCGAGATGTAAAGTGAATGCAACAGATTTTCCTTTGTTTTAAACAGAAAGCAATCTTATTTTTTTGTATGTTACGTAAGTATTTTTGAACATTATTGATATTTCCTTTTACATACATTTATCAAACCATTTTACCTCTGTTGGAGTCAAATATTATAGTCTTATACAATAATTTATATTTATATAATTTTCAGTAAATCTAAGAGAACTCCAGAAGAGCGGTCATTTTTTTTTTACCCAAAATACTTCAGAAAAGGCACATTTTTTTAGTGTGTTTATGACTAAACACCATGATAATTCCCGCCTGATAATAACAGAAATGCCGGACGAAAAGCGTTTCAATACCATAGATCCGGGGTGGGCATTACGTCGATCGCGATCGATTGGTAGACCGCCAAGACATTTTTGGGGTGACCGTCTAAAAATTTTACCGGTTAGTAATTACATACGGAAAATTCAAGATTGGCTGACAATTCATAGACTAAGTCTTCTACTGATTATAACAACAAAAACCAACTTTAGATAAAAATGTTTTATTTATTTTGAATTGTTTCATAATAAATGTATCATTTGTTATACATATATTTGGGGCTGTTATTTTAAAATTTGTACCTTGCGTTTTGCTTTTAACGCGGTTTTAAAAGTGTTTTTTATTATTTTAGTTCCGTAGGTATATATACATTTAAGTACATATTATGTACTTGTTAAGTAAAAAAAAAAAGAAGGAATAATAACCTTTTCCTTGCCTCACACCACACCTACGACATTGGGCAGTATAGCGTACACAAGAATTTTTAAACGGAAGGGGGTCGGGAGTTGAACGTCTATCATTTTCGTATCATACCCCAATACGCAGCCAACACATTTTTTTTTTATTTTGTCGATTGTCAAAAACAGCAAAAAATAAATTACGGAATAAATAATTAACATTAATAAATAAAAAAAAATTAGTAATATTAAATGCTTAATTACAGTTTACATACTATATACATGGGACTATAATGAATCGGGAAAAAATGAAGGGTTATGAGGGAGGGTCCGGACCCCTGGATCCCTCCCCCGCCCTTGTATGCGCCATTGACACTGGGTGTGGACCGCAACTCCTTGAAAAAACTCGAAGTAACCCGCACTCTGGAAAAGTCTGCCCACCCCTGCCATAGATAAACTACATCACCTTTTCATAATACTTAGTATTAAATAATACACCATAAAAATTAAAAATAAACGCAAATGAAAGAAAACATCAGCGTACCGGTAAAACACTTAAAAGGGTTAAGATTGTAATTTTCTGTTGTGCATCGAAATTAAGTTATTTCGCTTGGGGGTCATGGTCAAATTTATGATATAAAAAGAGGTTCAAGGGCTGAGTAAATAATGGGAGTCACTGCTCTAAAATGTAACAGATTCTTCGAAGCAAAATGTGCCGATAAGACAAAGAAACTGCATCAGTACTGTAACGCCATCTATGCTAAATACTGCGTACACAAAACGACGCCACGAATCCAAATATCATGAGAAAATCACGTTATCTTTTCCGGCGCTCGTTTTTATCGCCCAACAGCCGAGTCGTCGAGCTTGAATTACGCGTATGCAGCAACGTCACCAACGTGTGGAAAAGCCTTGAAATTTATTACTACTCCCGAGAAAAAAACTATTTCTCTCCCAACACCCTCAAACATAAATCTTGGAACTAGTCAACAATTAATAGTTCCGGTATTTTAACAGTCTAGTTCCGGAAACATATTTTCGGTTTTTGTATACAAAATATATCTTAGAATGTATCCTTTTTTTTTTATTTCCTTTTTTGCCGCGCCGGGAGAAAGGAACGAATTATTATGGAACTTTTTTTTCTTCTCATCTGCGTAGTGATGGCGGGCTCATGCAAAGGTTAATGCGTGGAGAATCTTTTGGACCTTGGAAAAGGTCAAGAGACCAGTTCGATTGTGTTATTGGACACTCGCTCAAAACAGCTGATCATGCTAACCTAGTTTGTGCGTTTTAAAAGGACGTCTTTCACGAATTAGTAGGGCAGGAGGGGTAGTCAATAAAAAATTAGAACGGCGTTAACGTGAAAAAGAATTCTTATTTTTTTTAAATCTTAATTAGAGGAATGCTGAAGATTTTTTTTATTAATTTTCTTAATTTGAGTGACGTATTTCCATTCATTCAGATATTATCTAATGCACTTAATTAAAAAAAATTCTTTAATGCGCGGTTAAAAGATAACATTACACTGATCTTTTGAATTTTTCTTCCGCAGATCTTTTTCAAACTAGATATATTTATAGCGAAGTGTTTTAAATTTTAATTACGTAAAATAGAAAGGGATTTTTTTGTTGTTACTTTGAAGTCGGCGAAACGCTTTTGTATAATTCAGTATGCGTGACGGAAAGAAATAAGTCGGTGTTAATCTGTAGAGTGCGACCTTTAAAAGAAATAAATGTTAGAAAGGTACTATAATTATTTCCCGATAGAATGTTTTTTCGTTTTGCGTGGAAAACTCTTTTTTTTTTAAAAAATTTATCTCTCTACAAAAGGTGGCCGCGAAGCTTAGTGGTTATGGTTACGGACTTGTGGCCGGCGTGTCACGAGTTCGTACCCTAGTGCAGTGGACCGATGCCAGTCCATGGATCAAATAGTACCGGACCGCACAAGGAACATTGTTTCCATTTCATTTACCGGGGTGTATTTCTCTCGGGTTTTTGCGACTTTTTAAGGAAATCACTTTATATTCCATGTTAAATCACTTTATTTTTTTGGTGTTACTGTATTTTTATCTGAAGGCATATCTAAATACAATTAAATTAAAATTAACAAATCAAAATAATTTCAAATATAATCAATCAACATCCCCCTCAGCGGGCTTGGTAAAATTATCAAACATTGACCGGTCCGCGGGAACACTACCCTGGATCCACTGAAGACCCACCGTGCAGACGGGCTGATGCGCTTAAAGTCTCCCATAGCTCAAATTCCACCCGTTGCAGTAGTGTTGGTTAGGAGAGTGGGTGTCACCTGAGGTGTCGTCCTCGCCACTTGACCATGCTCAAAATTACATGGTCCGTCTGAATAAGAGAGGAAGTGTTCATTAACATCACACTAAAAGGGCTGTTGGCAACAGACCTCGTAAATTTGAGCCATGGTCAAGGGATGAGGATGACACCTGAGGTCGAACTTCCCTCTCCTAACCTCCACACTACGCCACGGGAGTTTGAGCCTCGGCACATTTAAAGTGCATCAGCTCCTCTTTTCGGCTGGCCTTTAGTGGCTCTAGGCTCGAACCCATAGCCACTAGGCTACAGCTACCATTACTTGCCCTTCACCGACAGCTCTGATGTTGCTTTATAGTGCGACACTAATAATCAAATGCTCACTCTGAATGAAAGATAAATTTTGCCTTAAATTTAACTTCTAACGCAATTGTTAAATTAACAATTTCTACTTGAAAACATTTTCTGGGAATTTTTTTTATATAACTTTTTAGAAGTTTTGTATCTTAATTTTTTGACTTCCTATGTTTTTCCCCCACCTATACCATGTCTATTTTAAAATCGCGTTCTATCTTTTGAGAGACTAATATTTAATTATAGAGAATATTGTCACGCGGGTAATATAGGCCAAGGATGCATAGTCTTCCCATGACTAAAGATGATAGCATTAAGTGTCTCACGATTTATGGGAGAGCTGCATAAATTTTCTACGACGTATTGGAGGCCTGCCAAACAAACAAAACCCCATGAACGTTACACGCACGTTATGTTACTTTAAATACATTTAAATATACTATCGGAAAGGAAAAGTAAGTAAGCAATTTAACTTTGTGTCTAACACATTATATTATTTAACAGTAAATTTATCTGAAACCCAGCAGAGCCAATTCATTTAGCATCCGGTGAAAATTGTACGTGACCACTTTTCAAACACCTGCTTTCACCAGCAGTGACTGATTTTCGAAAATGCGTTGTAACAGTGATATATATTTCTGTTAAAATTCGCATTTTTCATTAGAGTAAAATTCATACAAAACTTAAGTATAATATTTTATCTATTGATTTTTGGCTTTTATTTATCACATTTAGAGAGCAAAATTTGCGCAAAAAAAATTTTTTTTTTCTTTTTCAATATGTTAGAATTACATCAGCCTATGCTGTAAGATCAAATGTATTCTGAAACACAGAAAAGGTGTTTTCACTTAATAAATTAATTAATAGTTTAATTTTTTTGAACTTTTAACTGTTATTAACTACTTGATATTGTATGTATTTTAATTTTTTACCCCCATATTTATTTAAATGTGTTATTTTTCTAACTTTTTAATGTATTTTAGTAGTTTCTGGTTTGGAATTGCCAACTTCACCTTTAAGTAGCATTTTTTTTTCATCGAACGCAATCAATCTTAATTTTTATTAATCGAGAATTTCTAATTTTATTATTTGATTTCAAAATGTACATGCCCAAAAAAATGCTTATAATTTTGTTGATTCAAAAAATTATAAAGGGAAGTTAAAAGTTAACTATGACATACATAATTTACAAAAAAAAAACTATAGAGGCTCTAGGAAAGTAAACCGTCTTGACCGCTGCTATCAGAATGGAACAGAGTCTGCGATGTTTCAGCTGAACTACGCGTAATTCGAGTCTAGATTCCATTAAAACAGCCTTGCGGAAAGGGCTCATCCAGACGGGGATCAAAGTCCTCAGGTTGATCAAGTGCGAAATTTAGAAGAATGAAGTGCCAGTTCGAATATAGATTGCATCATTTATCCATTACTCAAAATTATTAGATAAAATGACTACGGTTGAACTACTCAGCCTTTCATGCCCTTTAGTGGGTTGATAAATGAGTATCAAGCTTGCTTGGGAGCTAAACACTGGGGGTTTTCGCGTCAGACTAACTACCTGAACGGAACATCTACTCATGCACCTCAGAGTCTTATGTCACGGAAACTGAGATGGGCACAGTAGGCCTTGCCCCCCACCCAGTGGCGGTTGCGTCATTGAGTTTAGTTTATGACTACGGTTACATGAATTTAGTGGCCTCAGTAACCGAGAGGTTATCGTTTCGCGAATTCGTTGCTTGTGTTATCGAGTCACAGGTTCAAATCCTTGTGCCACTGACTGAGTGAGTGAGTGAACATTAACGTGTCGCACTGTTAATCTTCAAGAGGGCTTTTGGCGACAGACTTCGTAATTTTGAACCATGGTCAAGGGACGAGGACGACACCTGAGCTGACACCACCTCTCTTAACTTCCACACCACACATACGAGAGGACCCTTGATTTCGACAAATTTAACGTGCATAGCTCCTCTATACGGCGGATCTTCAGCGGCACTAGGCTCGAATTCGCCTTGCCTAGCACGAGTCCGTTACCTTGACCACTAGGCTACCGTGGTACGATGAAATGGGGCAAAAAAAAGAACGTCGAGTAAAATAATTATTATTTATATCAAGTAGTTCTAGTATTTTTTTAAAAAATTCTGAAAAGGTAATCTTGAAGTGGCATGTCAAATTACCAGTATTTTCAACTTATGAAGTTTTGTTTCCAGTTCTGAACTACACCAGAAACTTTTTTTGTAATTAAGAATTCCCGATTTTGAGTTCCTGAGCATATTATATGTTCATCCTACGAAAGTTCTTTCCTTCCCTGTATGTTCCAAAAGCACAAAAAAAAAAAGCTTTCCGCGAGAAATTACTCATAACTTCCGAATGCTTAAAATATTTCTTGGTTTTAATGATTCCTTTACTTGTTGTCATATATTTAAGAAATAATTAAAATCATTTTTAGAAATCGAAGAGAGACCATTATTGTTTATGCGTGAGCATTTTATTGCATTCAAATCAAATACACAAGTTTGAGTAGGAAAGAAGAATTTCCATAGGATATTAATATCATGTTCACGAATTCAAAATGACCAGTAGAGAGAAATCTTAACTCCGTGATACAGAAATAAAAAGGAATTTCACGCGCACTTTCCCCGGGAATGCGGATTTCCGGTACCGTTGAGAAGTGGGGAGAACCTTCGGTATTCATTACATGTCAAGGAGTTAAGTACAAATTATGATTTCTTTGACTTTGTATGTATTCCGAGCCGCGCCAGGAAACCCAGTGGAAGACCGCCCTCCCTTTCTTGTTAATCATCATTAAAATCATTCTTTGTGTATTTAAAGAATCCTCAATCTATACTTAAGGAATTTGAAAGCTTTTATACTTTTTTACGTACCTCGAATCTCTCTCCAAAGTAAAGCACAAATAGAATTTTGTATTTTACCAAAATTTATGTTTTGATCATAATTATTGATTCCATGTATCAGTGCTTGTTAAAGTCACGCTAGAAAGCAACGCGAGTGCTATTGGCGACGGACCTCGTCATTTTGAACCTTAGTCAAGAGATGAGGACGTATTATGAGATGTCACCCCCTCTGCAAACTTCCACGCCACACCAACGTGAGGACTTTGAGCCATGCGACAGATTAAAAGTGCATCAGACCCTCTACACGATGGATCATCAGGGCTCAAACTCCTGACAACAAGTTCTTGACCATGATCACTAGAATACCGTGGCTTCTCTCTCTTTCCATAAATCAGATAATCTAATGAATTGAAAATGCGAGTGGTGCACCTTTCGACTTTAGCTTAAACTTACAAAAAAAATATTTGCATACTACTATACATATTTCAATTTTTTTAAAAAACAAGTGCTCCTGAATGTATTGAAAAAATGTTAATGATTATGTATCCATTCAATCTGTACTTCACAGCCGTTCTAGCATCATTTATATATATATATATAATTGGAAATGTATTATATATATAACAAAAACAATCTGTGACTGCGATCACTCCAACAGTCTGTGTCACTCACTTCACCGAGAAGCAGTACAAATGCACAACTTGTATATATATGAATTGATATCTATCGCTATTTTAACTACATTTAATTCTTTATTTTTTTTAAATCTTAAAGAAGAAATACAATGTGTGTTCGCTAAATATTATAATTTTTAATTATTTGGCAAGTTCGTTTTAATGTGCATTCATAACATTTATTATAAATTATTTTTTTATATAATTGTATTACGAATAGTATAATTCTGATTATTTCTCCATATAGTTTAAATAGTAAATATATAGTTTTTCAGCAATAGAATTATATATACTTATTAGATTATTATTAAGTATAATTCCCAATGTATTATATTTTTCTTATATATCTTCTTTCTATGGTAATCGTTTTTATAAATTTTCTATTGCAAAATAGTCTTAATCCATTTTTTATATCTCGTTAAGGTTTAAATATATCATTAGTTCAAAAAACGATATTCTCCTTAACACAGCGAGTGAGTGATTTATTTACCTCGCATCTAAAGCAACACGAGCTCAGTTTGCATGGTTATATGACGAGGACAACACCAGCAGCTATTCTACTTGCCAAAGAACCGAGTCATAGGTTCCAGCCTTAATATCGCCAAACACCAGCTGTATAGAGAGGCTAATGTATGTTAAATTTGTCGTGTCATGAAAAGTCCTCACGTTGGAGTTGCTTGGAAGTTTGGTGAGCTGGAGGAACCCAGGTGCGTTATTCCACTAAGTGGTTCAAAATTATCGAGGTCCGTCGCCAATTGCGCTCGTGTTCCTTCTGAGCGCAACGTTATGAACAATAAATCAAAAGTAACTAAGAAATCTTTTGGATATTATCAAGAAATTATTTCGGTAAAACATTTGAAAAAATTGAATGAAATATTTTCTTATTCTTGATTAAAATTTTTTAGTTTATTTCGGGTTAGTACTGGTTTGTGTAAATTTTGAGTGCACAAATCAATTTATGTGCATTACTTAACGAATCTCTGAATCCTTTGAAATGTACAATTGTAACGTGTACTTTTCTCAAATGTGTGTGTGGGTTTTTTTTCGCTCTAAACCGCTTTTTAAAATTATTACTGGTTTTTTGAAAGGATTCTAGCTTCAAATTTGCCCTGGAAACCATTTTCTCAGACCGACTCCGCTCGTTGTCACAGTAACGTCCATCAAAAAGCTCGAGAACTTATGATTTATTTATTAACTGTTTTCTTCAGAGTGAAATTAAAATGTAACGCATAAAAAGTATTATAATGAAAAGAAACATGGAATCATACGTATCATAGGTTTAAATACTGTGGCATCCGTGAAAAGCCTTTACAACAAAAAATACATGCGAATATATATGTTTTTGAATAAATGAATTCATCAACCCACTATTTCATAAAAATTCTGCTAGTTATTGTAGTACATCAAGAAATTCCTATGCATGATGCTGTAAGAAAAATACTATTGAACTTCCTGATATCACAAAAATCGGTACATATGACTCTAAAACAAACTTATAGGCAAACAATATCGGAAAGATACGTGTTGTAAAATAACAGCTGTGTTTGCAATTAGGATAAACTGCCTTATAGTTCTTTTTTTAGTATGCGGAAGAGAAACTGCAATGATGTAAGGACTTCGATTAAATCCCTCCGAAATGTTCTTCTGTATTCTGTCCTAGTGTTTTTGCCGTAATCAGTAGCGCACACAAAAGTTTTTCAAAGGAGGGGTCCATGGTCGAAAGTCCCCCAACTCGTATCGTACCTCAAGGCAACACCAATTGATTCTTCTGATTTTGTCGATTTTGTTAACAAAAAACAGTACAAAATAAATTATTGAATAAATAATTAGCATTAATTAATAAAATAAATTGTTAATTACAAATACTTAATTAAATTTTACTATAGGATTATCAACAATCGAAAAACACTCAAGGGCTTTGGGGGGGGAGGGGTCCGGACCCCTACAACACCCCCTTGTGTGCACCACTGGCTGTAATTCATTAGAAAATTAATACAAATGAAAAACTAAATGGATATTAATTTTTTTTCATTTTCCTATTGATGAAAGATAAGTGTATTAATTAAAACTCTTTGTAAACTAACATTACAGCTCCGTTTCAAAGTATCTAATCCTCAAATGAGAACTCACTGGAACAAAATTTAGCATAACCACTAGGCAGTAGCCTATTGGTTATGATCACGAACTCGTGGAAGGGAAGCGTGCCGCGTGTTCGAGTCCTGGTGCCACTGAAGATCCGCCTTGTAGAATGGGCTCCATGTTAAATCTGCCGAGCTCAAACTAAATACATGTTAACTAAATGTGCTAAAAGCTCTCCCGCTAGCGTGGTGTGGGAGTTAGGAGAGGGGGTCCCAACACAGGTTGTCCTCTTCACTCGACCGAGGCTCAAAATTACGAGTTCCATCGCCAATGTCTCTCGTGCTGCTTTAAAAAATATGATTTTAATATAAATCTCACTCACTCATTCAGGACAAAGTAAAAGGAAAAATGATCCTCGTAATTTATTATATTTATAAAAAAAAAACTTATTTTGGGTGGTATTTGAGAACTTTTAGTTCTTACAACTACACCATCAACAATTTTTTCCAAATTAAAAGACATCGCCTAATGAAAAGATGTAGCCGCCAAATGACGAATTTGGCGAAATAGCTTGTCATTTGATGAATTGGTAGACAGTGAATAATTAATTACCCAACTTTCAATCGTGTCCACTGGGTATATCAGAAGAAAGGTTGACGAAGGGGTTGATTGTCGCAAGGAAGGATAAGAAGAGTATTTGACTAAGGGACACTTGGAGAAGAAAGTTTGAGAGCAAATAATAGATTTTTGTCTTAAGAAATAGAGGGGGGGGGATTCCAAATAAAAGTAACCTTCCACCCTTATCGCAATTTATGTAAGCAAGATTACAAGAAGATAAAAAAGAAAAGAAAAATAGTATATATACTTAGAACTTTGTTTATATAAAAAAGTAGAAACAAACAAAAAAAAACACAATGAATATTATTGACACAGTTGAGAATCAAATAATCACAATAATTGAATAAACTAAGGTAAATTCCTCTCACTCATTGCGACCGCATTACTTTAATTATGGACCGAAGGAGTTACTAGCCAATTATTTCTTAATCATTTGGCTTTTATCTTTAATAAAGATTAAAATAAGAATTGCGCGTTCTCTAATTTGCTTACATATTTTAATTATAGTAATATAAAATAAATTTGTTTCCACACTTAGAAATAATTATTATCCTGAAATTATAGTAATTACTAATTTGCTTGCAATGATTAAACTTTTAATTTCAATTTTTCCATTCGATTGAAAAACACACCCAATTCAGTTTATAAGATACTTTCATTAAAAAATAAGTGTGTGAAAACATGTATGTAAAAAGAAAATTTTTGTGCCTATGATCCTATAACATTAATTTCGTACTTTCAGATATGAAAGGGCTATAATGAAATAGTTAAGTATGTTTGTATTAAATATGAAGATTATATGATGTGTGTGTGCGTTGGAGTATAATAATGATTAAATGTAATTCTCTTGGTAATTTTTACTCCTTCGTGTTGGTGACCTAATTTAGAGAAAATTTCCAGACAGCTGTATTAGTTAAAATAATTTTTCAATACCTACTATAAGGAAGCTCTCTCCTTATATATATTATATATATATATATATATGTTGTTCAAATACATTTTTTAAACTTGTAACTTAAGTAACCTTGATGTTAATACAGTTTTTTCAAATATTAATTCATTAATTATTTAAAAAAAGAATAAATAGTAACAAACAAAAATAACTCCCAACAGCATATGTAGAAAGGAAACTCGTTCGTTGTGCCCCTATAGCGCAATGGATAGTGCTTTGACTTCTAATCCAAAGGTCGTGGATTCAAATCCCACATGGGGTGGCTTAATTTCTGAGATTGTAATTTCTTTTTTACAATACTTTTTTATTAGAATAATTGAATTTAATTATTGAATAAATAGTAACAAACAAACAAAAATTGTCCAACACCATATACAGAAATGAAAATCGCTTTCTATTTTGTCACTTAGTATTGTGATTTTGTCATATGTATGTATATATTTATATTAATTGAACACGATAATTAAAAAAGTAACTAAAATAAAAAAAAATTTTGTTGACCCTATTAGGGATTGACTAGAAATTTTTTTTTATATTACTTGTTTATTATGTTATAACGCTTTCTCTTTAAAAGCTAACATTCGCAACTTGTTTTGTTTATATTTATTGTTTATATTTTATAGTTGGTATCAATTAATGCTGAATAGAGTTGCGTCATATACTAATAATCATAATTCTAAGCCATGGTAAACATGAGCGGTGACAGTTGATAATGACATAAACTTTTCCTCCATCCTACGTAATAACTTAAAGAGCTGATGGAATTTGTGATTCATCATCCTTATCTCCATCGTTTTTTTTAAGAAATGTAACTCAATATATCTTTGGTTACGCTGTTCTTTTCCTGGGCCATCTTGATCCTCCAAATTATTTTTTATGTTGAAAAATTATTAATTTTTTTAAAAATCAAATGAAATTAGTTATTTAGAAAAAACGATGAACAATCCAATATCTCAAATGCAGAAATCACTATAATTCCTATAATAGCATTGGTTATGGCAACCTTTGGGTATATGAGGGTCACAACTTTATTCACCAAGTACTCACGATCGCGTGGCTAACGTTTCTTCTGTCGAGTCTTTTTTTTTTGATGTCACTAAAGATCCACGGAGTAGAAATGATTTTTTTTTAATCAGTCGGTTCGAAGTTCTCGCATGTATTGGGGAGGAAATTTGGAGGGAATGAGTGTTTATTTACGTTCGCACTATAAAGCAACACGAGGGCTATTGTCAACTGACCTCATCATTTTGAACCATGGTCAAGTAACGATGCTGGAAGTTTGGATAGGGGGATGCACTTGACCAAGGCTCAAAATGATGAGGTCCGTTGCCAATAGCCGACGTGTTGCTTTGTAATGCGACAATAGTTAATAATCAGTTAACCTCCCCCCGAAAAATCGAAGTTAGAGCAGCTGCTTATTGTTGTAATTGTCTCAGACACAAACATTGATGTAGGACATAGGTTCCCAACCTTTTTTGAACCGATGCTTTCTTTTCTAGTAAATATTTCGATACCGCCCCTTTTCTAGAAAATATTTCGATACCACCCCTTTTCTAGAAAATATTTCGATACCACCCCTTTTCTAGTGAATATTTATCGATACCGCCCCCTCCCACTCTAGAGAAATAAGAGTGTACATAATACATGGTAAAAACAAGAGTTATAAGTTTTAAAAATATCCTATTACTAATATAATATATTTCTTAAGTTAATTTTTTTCTAAAGCCCCATTTTTTTTACTTGCGAATCTGAAATAGCTATTGCCACAAATATATTTGTGTAATATTATATGTTTTAGCTTACCTGTTTTAAAGACAGGCAGGGGTTTTGATGATACGAAGTAATTCATAATAAACTATTGCTTTCAAAATAAATAAATTGGAAGTTTCAGCCTTTAAAGAATCATGCGTTATTTCCTGGTTAACATATTTAATTATGTTTCTCGTGAATAATATACTTAATGAAATGCAGTGGACGAAAAAATTTTCCTATTGCTCACAGACAAAGACAACACGTGCACTACAGAAATTAAAATTCACTATATCATTCAATTTAATGTAAATCTGAATGTAATGTAATCTTTCAGTTTTTCACATCCACTTCCCAAACTACCGAAATTTGTGAATTTTCGTACATGTGATATAGAAATGATTTAAAGGCATACAATCAACATAAGGTAAGCAGTATTAAAGTTTATTTTTATTAGTACATAATCAGCGTGTTTTTTAGCCTTCCTTTAGACTATATTTGATTAATCTTTCCAAGCCCCTCCGTGTCATCTGAACGCCCCTTAATTCTCTCTGGGTCTTTTACTGCCCCCCTGGAAGCCTTAAACGCCGACAAGGGGGCGTTATCGCCCACGTTGAGAACCTATGATGTAGAATATAATAATTGAATACTTTACACCCGATTAAGTTTCTAAACATGTTGTGATACAAAATTTATATCTCTTTAAGAAAAAGAACAACACCCCCACACACACTCCAAAAAAAAATGAAGGAACAATGATAAGCTGTATCTTGGGCAAGTTATCAAGCAAAAAAAAAAATAAATTTATTTTTATTTTTTCAATCATTTTTTTTTTTAAATCGCGTTATACAGATGTCATTTTTTTTTCATACCTCAGTAAGCAATCGAAATATGATGGAAGTCTCCCACAACCAGGTATCGAACTTGAGATCTTTTGAAAGGCAGCCAAATAGTATTAATTTGAACTACTTAACCGGAAAACATTCTTTCCGCTTTACTTTCTATACATTGGAATCTTTAAAACGACCCATATCCTCTCTGGGTCACGATGGCGCTTCTCGCATATAAATGCCCATAATGGTGTCTTCCTCGACGCTTATCAATACATCTCTTTCAAAATGCGAGAGTAATTCAAAGAATCTCATTTTAGAGCATACAAAAAAGAAATTCCTTTCCTTAAATATCGCGCTGCATGTAAATTAAGTCATCCTTACACACCGGGGCAGCGGAAGAATCTCTCATTGAGTATGCTAATGGCGTTCTCCGTCAGCTTTATAAAGATGAATTGAATAAATACTTTCTGCGCACATAGCTACTTTCGATACCTCAGAACCTTTTCAGGGTTATCAGCATTATGGCCTTGTGAAAGTGAGATATTTATTGTTCTGGATACTTTTTGTATAAATATTAAAATAAAGATTTAAAAAGTTACCGCTTACGTCTACGGTCGGACCTCGGCTTAAGGGGACATGCTGGGAAGTGTAAAATTCCCAAATTAAGACTCTTTGTGTATGAGACATATATTTTTAAAAATTTCCAATAGAGCTTAGATATTTTACGTTCTTAATAAAGATAATTTAATTATTCTGTAGAACTACAAAAATAGCTTTTTAGTTCAAAAGTTTTTTTTTTCTACTTAATTTAAGTAATACATAATTTTTGAGAACTCATAATACATACTTATGTTTAGGTACTATTTTTTAAAAAAGTATCTTTTTTTTTATGCAAAATATTTTTTACACATATATAAAAAAATACAAAAAAGACAGTGAACCTATTTTTTTTAGTGAAAATTTAGTATAGTTTCTTTAAAAAAAATTATGAAACTTTGAAATTTGGAAAAATTCTATTTTTCTGCTTTTTTTATGCATAAAACCATTTTTAAAAAGTTAGGCACTATTTTAATAGAAAAAAAAGGTTTACTATATGCATAGGCATCTTGTATAGAAGTATAAAAAATCTGGAATCTTATAGTGGAATAGTTTTTTTAAAAAAATGTACCTAAATGCAAAAAAAAATATGCTTTGGAAAAAAAGTGAAAAAAACTAAAGGACAAAAGGGGCGTGGTCATTTGTTTACATTTTTATTTTTCATATTTTAGGGCTATTTTATCAATAAACGTATAAGTATTATACATTTTTAGGTTCAGAAAAATATGCACTATTTTTTAAAACTAAAATTGAATATCGATTTTTTGAAAGTATATGATGTCCTGGTTCCCTGGAATTTTTCGAAACCGAACATTTTGTTCGTTAAATTGGAGTCAAATGTCTGGCACTTATCTTTTGGAAATTCAATAATAAACAACAATAAAAAGAAAATATTCGTAGTTGGAAATTACATGCTTTTTATTCAACAGCTAAAAATACTATCAAGGAATAATCGCACCAGTTAATTGGAAATTTTAATGCACTATCTAATAGATATTTGATCAAAATCTTTTTGATTCTTGACTCGAAAAAGTTTTTTTTTTTTCAATTTTATATACACAATGAAAAAAATCCTGCTGTATTATGTTTTCACAGTTTCCATACAATGTGAAATGTAACAGTTTTGACAAGAGGTGTTTTGATAGTGGTGTCTTCTACCTATACGGAAACAAAACTGTGTGCATAAAAATAAGGAAATAACTGAAATTTCATCTTAACTCGTTTCATCTTGAAGGGGTGGCTGCGGTAGCCTAGTAGTTAAGGTAACGGACTCGTGGCGGGCGTGTCAGGAGTTCGAGCCCTGAATACCTACCGTGTAGGGGGACGATGCACGTTAAATCTGTCGAGGCTCAAGTGTCCTCCCGTTGACTTGGTGTGGAAGTTAAGAGAAGGGGTGGCAACTCAGGTGTCGTCCTCGTCACTTGACCATGGTTCAAAATAACGAGGTACGTCGCCAACTGAATAGTACGATGTTAATATTCACTCACTCATTTTTTCATCTTGAAGGGAGAGTTAATGGATTGTTTACACTCTGAAGGAACACGATGTTGAAGTGATGAGGACGATACCTGTTCTTCCATCCCATTCTCCAAACTTTCACTCTATATTAACATGATGACTTTGAGTCTTGACTGATTTAACATGCACCATTTCCTCTATACGGAGGCTCTTTATTGGTACCAGGGAGTGATTGACTTCCAGATTTTTTGTGCATTGTATTTGAAAATTGTCTAAGAAAAGGCTTGCTCGTTGAAAGTCCAAGATCAACCAGGAATGTTTAAATTGAAGCCTGATTTAGCGAAAAAGAACCAAGTAGAGTTTTGAGGACTGCTTCATTTCAAATGTAACTGAACTTCTAAAAGTCTTCGCGTGGTGTGAAGTAGAAGAATTGAAAATAAGATACTAGCTCAAGTGTCATCGTCATCATCTGATCGTAGTTTAAAACATACACATGGTTCAGTGGCGGAACAGAGAATATAAGGACCCCCCTGAAAAGTCAGGCTTTGGGCCCCCAGCCGGATCTTACAAAGAACTGCAAAACCTTAAGATAACATAGGGCTTTGGACCCCCAAGAATTCTGTCCTTGCCTCGCGATGCGGAGGTGTACATTACACCACTGGTGGTTTGTCAAATATAAAATTCTACATTTAGTGTGGTCCGTAAAGTTCTAAAAGGTTGGCCCCGTTGGTCTGGAGAACTGCCCAGTGTCTGAAAATGTCATCTGCACTCCTTTGTGTTTTCAACGCCATGCGTTAGAGAATTGCCTTAAGTGACGTAACGGAGAATATTAGGGGCACCCCTTGCAAAGTCAGGTTTTGGACCCCAAATCGGATCTTACAAAGCACTGCAAAACTTTAAGATAACATAGGTTTTGGACCCCCAAGAATTCTGCCCCTAACCCGCAATGCAGGGGTGTACGTTACTCCATTGTATGTATCTGATGTCAATAAAATTCGTAGTATTGCTCCATATAGTAGCTGTAATTCAGTCCCTTCCTCCTCCTCCCCTTAAAAATGCATTGATATAATTGCTTTTTTTTTTTTTCATCTTTTACACTTTTTATAAATATACACGATTTCTTTCATTATGAGTAGAGAGACAAAATACAAAAGCAGAAATATTTATTTTGAAATAGACTAGAAAACTGCATTTTAATAATAATAATAATTGAAACAAATTAATACGAACGTTTTCTTATACCAAATGTTCTGTTTTGGGTGGAAAGTACTATTTTTTGCATCGTTACTCCCACTTTCTCAGGGGCCGTAGTAGCCTAGTGGTCAAGGTAACAGACTCGTGGCTGTCATGTCATTAGTTCGAGCCTAATGCCCCTGAAGACCCGTCGTGTGGGGGAGTGATGCACGTTTAATCTGTTGAGAGCTCATATGTCTTCCTGTTGATGTGGTATGGTAGTTTGGAGAGGGGGTGCCAGCTCAGGTGTCGGCCTCGTCACTTGACCATGGTTCAAAATTACGAGGACCATCGCCAAAAGCCCTCGAGTAGCTGAATAGTGCTGCATTAACATTCACTCAACCACTTTCTCCGATTTGAGACTAAAATATATATTATCTCTATATATTATAATCCTAAACAATAAAAATAAAAACTTTAAAGAATTTTTAATACCACACACACAGAAATATTGATGTTTTCTTTAAAAAATCACCATGAAATTGATTTTATTTGTTTGTTATTATTTTTTGCATTTATTTAGTATTCAGATTTCTCATAACTAAAAAGTCCACGCATAAACTTCTTCTTTAATATGAATCTGTCATAATTTCAATTGCATTTATTTCAGAGCAAGAAAGATGTAGTTATAGCCCAGAAATATTCTCGATATTTACGGTTTTGATAAAATTCTCAATATTGGGCAAAAACATTTATTTCACATAATCTAGTATTCGAATCCTGTAGCCGTTAAAGACCTGCTATGTAGAGATGTGAATGCACGTTTAATCAATCGAGGCTCAAAGTCCTTCATCGGTGGGATTTGGAAGTTTGGAGAGTGGAGTACTAGTTCAGGGTGTCGTCCTCGTCACTTCAACCAGTAGTTCAAAAGTATGAGGTCAATCGCCAATAACCCTCGCGTTTTTTCAGTGCGCGATGTAAATTAAAATCAAATAATGATTCTAATATAAGCCAAATGTAAACGGAAATCTCATTGAAGTTTTATTGTGTTACTTACAGCACTATGGCACGGGTTATATGCAAGGACAAGAACCGTCACAGGTCTCTCTTCGAAAAAAAAAACATTACATTATTCAATTCCTACTATTATAGTTCACACTCTCCTTATATATAATCTATATATATATATATATTCATATATCTTGTTCAAATTTTCAAACGTTAATAAAATACTTGCTTTCATCCATTCACAAGTTCAAATACATTTTTTAAAATTGTAGTGGATGACACTTGGTGTAATACAGTTTTTTCAATTATTATTTCATTAATTATTTTAAAAAAATGAATAAATAAATAGTAACAAACAAAAATAATAGTCCAGCAGCATATATAGAAAGGAAAATCATTCGTTGTGTTCCTGTAACGCAATGGACAGCGAGCGCATTGAACTTCCAATCCAAAGTTCGTGGTTTCCAATTCCACCTGATATGGCTTAATTTCTGAGACTGTGATTTCTTTT
Organism: Trichonephila clavata; assembly: GCA_019973975.1. Taxonomy (NCBI): domain Eukaryota; kingdom Metazoa; phylum Arthropoda; class Arachnida; order Araneae; family Nephilidae; genus Trichonephila; species Trichonephila clavata. The sequence goes on from BMAO01002403.1 coordinate 103,438, forward strand.
TTACTATACTATTTTATTAGAATAAATAAATAGTAACAAACAAAAATTAGTCCAAAACCATATATAGAGAAGAAAATGGAAAATTTCAAGGATAATCGCTTTCTATTTTGTCATTCTGTCATATGTGTATATATATATATATATATATATTATAACTATTTACTAGAAAGTGACTAAAATAAAATGTTTCTTCGTTGACTAAAGTAGGAATTGACATAAAAAGGTTTTTTTATATTACTTGTTTTTAATATCGCTATGTAAAATGAGAATTCCATTTTAACATTTGACGATAAAAACTCCTTCCCCTCCGAGAAAAATTGTGTCATACCATCGTGAGGAATTCTTGTAAATAGAGAATGGCAATAAAGTGTGGCATAAAAATGAAGTAGTTCTGTTGATTGCGAATTTTTATCTTTCCAGCTAGCATTAGTCATAGTTAAATTAAGTTCATGTGACAAATTTTATTAAGACTGCAAAACGCCTACTCTTCTTTTATTGAGACAAAGATTCTCGCACTTCCTTTCTTTCTACTGCATCAAGTAAGTAATACGTTTACTTTCAAAAGATGTCGAGTTAAAATTCGATGTTATTTCAATTAAATCCGGGAAAATTTTTCATAGCTCATTCTGATTAAATGAAAGGTTTAAAAGAGTAGAAATAAAGTTTTAAAAAAAATCTACGCGAACACAGCTTAATCTTTATACCAAATTGACTTCAAAAGATTGAATTAATTGATTATTGTATGGAGAGAGTATATGGAATAGTTCTAATCATGTATATATATATATATATTTAGTTGAATCATAATATTATTATAACTCCGTTTAAGGAAACAGATTAAATAGATAAAAATCGGTCAAAAATTTAAAAAAAAATTTTTAGCTTAAATTATTCTTTATATAATTTTCTATAATCTCACAAAATTTGAAAACTCTTAAGTTAAAAAAAAATCAGAGTTACTGTAGCTTTTATGTTCGCTTTTATTCACATCCCAATGGCAAATAAAAACTTTAAACGAATTTATCTTGGGGACCCCCCCCCCCTCCTCATTTATCTTCATTTAAAATGCTAAGGCCTCTTTTCTGTTGTACCAAATGCTTTGAAATTTAATTTTTTTTTTTACCTATTGCTGTTAGTACATGTAACAGGAGTTGATATGCATTTTTTTATAAATCAGAACAATACGTATACTTTTTAAAAAAATAGTTGAATTTAGAATTTGCGCATTTTTTAATGACTTTTTCAATAAGCATTCAGAAAAAAGAACCGTTTTGCATATGTCAATCATGCAAGCCCCAAACACATACCAACTTTTGTTATACATAGTTTGAAGAATTTGTAAATCAAATTTCACGTGTGTATGTCAATTTTTGTAGGAGGAGTAGCACTTTAAAATCCCTCGGATATTTAAATTTGTTCTTAAAAAAATTAAATGGTTAGTCTTTTGTAATACTTTGAGTACAAAGAACGTTTTACTTAATCCATATGCATTGGTTACAAGCAAAAAAAATTGTAAAAACCATTAAATCAAAGATTTTCTTTCTTTCTTTTTTTTTTTATGAATCGTAACATGTTTATTCATAATCACAGGTATGACGTGTGGGCAAACCTGTTGTTTGAAACATGCATAAAGATAATTAAAAAGCATGTATATTTAGTAGAAGTTGTCTCAATGGACAAATCAAGCAAGTTAACTTACTTACTTACTCCCCGGCCCCTCGGCAAAAGTAAGCCCCACCTACTACTCTTTCATCGAATGTGATGTATTATGCATGAAAAGTTCAACAAAAGCAATCTATAATAAAATGAGACCTAATTAGAAATTTTTTTTCTGCATTTTAATATTCTTAAAATTTACATTTTTAATATATTTTCAATTCTTAGATTTATATATATATATATATCGTTGTCTCCAATTGACATATAATTTCAAGTTCCCAGTTTTTCGGAGATTGTATCCTTAATAACAGTTGACGATTAAAATCGTACGGATCGTGATCTCATTGAGACAGAGTCGAGAAGGAGACGAAGCCCGGACCCAGTTGACCCCTGCCTTAAAACGTCCCAGGGAATCATTTCTGAAATGTTCGCATAGTGCTATTGCGTCTGTATAAAATGAATGGAAAAATGAACGTGATTTTTTTTGCAGTCATGGCGTAGAAAATGCGGGGCACCAAGGGCAATTAATGAAAGGGGTGAGCATCGCGATTGATCCGACAAGACACCATCGATACATTGACAGTTCAAACGAATCAGCAATGCACAAGTAAGCTATCGAGGATAATTGTGTAATTCACGTTATTATTTGTTGGCATCCGCTGCCTAAGTCTGATTGCAGCCAGAGACGTCTTATGGCATGGGCCTCGTCCTGTGGCACACACAAGGGGGTGTCCTAGGGGTCCGAACCCCCTAGGACACTCCCTTGAGTTTTTCTCGATTGATGATAATCCTACATATATATATATAACGCAAAATTTAATTAAATACTTGTAATTAACAATTTATTTTATTAATTAATGCTAATTAATCATTCAATAATTTATTTTTTACTGTTTTTTGTTGACAAAATCAGAAGAATCCATTGGTTTTGTCTTGAGGTATGATAGGAGCTGGGGGACTTTCGACTATGGAATCCCCTCTTGAAAAGTTTTTGCGTGCGCTACTGGCCTCGTCTCGTTCTCGACTCAACCATAAGATCCCAACTCGAATAATTTCGACGGTCAAATGTTATTTCCGGTTGTATTGTCCGAAGAACTGGGAATTTTGGACGATATGGCAACTGGCTACATGTGATGACCGTCGTCCACGTACAGGCCTAGGCTTACCCCCATACACCATCATTACTCATGCAATCAAAAGGCAGCAGTCGGTCGAGCCGGATTGTGTGATTGCAAGTCCTGTATATTTGTTTTGGGTTACTGTTTGTATAAATATGACAACGTATGCTGTGTGCTGTCTATTCTTAAGGGTCATAGGGGGGCTTATATTTGTGTAGGGGCCCCAGGGCCTACTTTTGAGTAGGGGGTCTAGAGCCTTAAGACGTCCCTGATTGCAGCATTCCTTTGACAAGTGTTCATCTTAAAAAACATTGTGATTTTGCATTGCAATACAAATATTAGATTGTAAAACAGTGGAAGAAATTTTTTTTCATTGTTTTTTTTTTGGATGGGTCTCGTTTGTGACTTTCAATTACTATCGTGGTCACCAAATTCCCCAGATCTAAATTGCTGAGAAGGATTTAGAAACTTCTGATTTGGCAGATCAGCAAAAGATTCGCTACTTTTTAATCTTCCAGAGTTACGTGATGCTTTGCTGTTCTCATCATCAAAGAATCTTGTAGCAAATCTCCATGCGCACACTTAGTCCATGACCCAACACCTAACTTTTACGTGTAAAAAAAAAGACTATTCCAAATATTAAGTAAGTGGTCACATTATGATTCGAATATATGTATAATTACAAGGTTAATCGTCTTTCAAATTCAATAATAAGAAATGTACAATATAACACAGGTTTAAAAAATCATACAAATATTTAGCACAGGAATTTAAATACGTAACCACAATTTTACAAAAAACAAATGAAACATACACATCGTTAAATATTTTACTCCAATGCTGCTTCTCTGCATAGTCCATAAAAAGACAGGGAAGAGCTTTCTGGAGGCTTCTAAAATTGTCTCAACAGATAATCACCTCAGAACTTTTGAATTCTTGTAGGTACGTCTATATTTTTACCGTCAAATTTGACGACAAATACATTCGCCAAGATCACTCCTGCTGACTAGCATTATCAAGGAAGTTTTCACTTTTTCCTACAAATATTTTTTCCGGCCTCAATACCCTTTCGGCAGAGAAGCGAACTTTCCGCAACAGTATGTATATACAGGAAATCCTTAACTTTCCCTCAAAACTATCATCGAAAATGAACATAATTTATATTAATGTTCATAAATTTTAAAGGAATTATAGATTAGTATGTAAGAATAAAATAATTTCGAAAAATCTGCATCTCTCTCTCGTTTCTTATCAAAGGAATATAAATTTAAAATTTCGTTAGACTCCGCATGAAGATTTGTGAGTTATTAAGGATTTAAAAGCCATTCTCTTAGTGTTAATTGAGTTTCTCAGACATTCCATGGTATAAAATTAGCTTTGCAGCAATTATCAAAACTCTTTCCATCAAGCAAAAGAAAATTTTCTTGTTATTCCAAAAATTGAAATTTTTTAAGTAGTATTAATTTTTTTAAGTATCAAATGCAGTGAGGGGAATAAAAAGAAAGTCAATTGAAACATGCCCTAATTTTTAGATATTTCAATTCCTCACCTTATGCAATACTCACATTCAAAACTTCGAACAATTCTTTCTGACAGTTCAAGAAGTGCTCAAGGTCAACGACGATCATCAAACGGTCGGCCTTAAAAGTCTATTTATTAGCATAAAAATTTTAACTAACAATCTACTTATAATGCACTGCGTTAAAAAGCGATACGATATTATGAACCGTTTGTGTATAAAATATTCTTGCGTGTACACTCTTATTTTCAATTTGTAGGGGCTCAAAAACCTCGCTTAGGCGTGGAGTAAACATAGTTGGGGGGGGGTGAGAGCTTAAGTATCTTTCTTGTTATTTGACTAGCTTCAAAATTACAAAGTTTCTCGCCCCTAGGCTCGTTGTTGTTTCTCTATGCTGTGTTAATAAATGTACCATATGATGACTAAAGTCTAGTGAGATTTAATGAATAAAAAATTAACATTATCGCTTTGAATTTGATTTATGTCGCGAAATAAAGCAACACGAGAGTTATTGGTGACGGACCTCGTTATTTCGAATCACAGTCAAATGACCAGTATTGCACCTGACCAGGCGCCCACCCTTCTCCTAACTTCCAAACCCGCTAACGGAAGGACTTAAGAGCCTTCACAGATTCAACGTACATCAGCCTCTCTTCGTGGTGAGTTTTCTGTGACATTAAGTTTCAAACCCGCTCAACATTGTCTTACGGTTTCGAATGACATAAGGTTTTTAACTCGCGACTCTAAAATTATGAAGCTTAACTTTTTGAGAGTAGGGCCCCCGTGTAGTTTTTTACTCGAAAATAGGCATAGGAAAATTAGAGATATGAATATTTTTAAAAAATCGCTAATGGGAAGAATGTGCCTTTGTAGTTTTTTGAATTACTCTTTTTCAATGTTTTGTGAACAAGTTTGAAACGTTTATGTTTTAGCAGCACTGGCATAGCTAGTCCTGAGTGAACCCTGTATCAAAATTCTATCGGGGCCCTTTCTTGGCAACTAAATGAAGAGGATCGCATTAATAAAACTTATTTGAAAGGGTCAAAATGTTACACATGAAGCCCCGTATCATTAATACGGCGGTAACTACGCCCCTTCCACTAGGGTAGGATTTTTACGGTGAATCTGTGGGCATATGGACTGCCTCCATCCCATATCTGGATTTCTGCGATGTGGAAGATGGCGAAAGTGGGTTTTTTCCGTCTGCGAGATACGTCTTGGCGGTTGGTTGACAGGACTAGTCCGGTAGGCATGCCTATGGTGATGGAAGTTCTCTTGAATTTCTTGCTGAGAAACTTGCATGGGAGAGAGCTGAGAGGCTGCTCTCTGGTTGGATGCTGGGGAGGGGGGGGGGTGAGGAAAATTACTCCTATTGGCTGCCCTGGGGTCTCAAAAAGTTAGAATCGCGAAAGTGGGAGGAGCTTGTCCAGTTTGCATTTTAAAGTTAGGAGTGAAACAAAAAATTAAAAGTTAAACGAATGAAAGTTAAAAAAAAATACTGAACTGAAATAAGTTAAGAATTTAGAAAATTGTGCAATAAAAACTTTTATTGCGTGAAACTGAGATGCTATGGAGGATTGTAGGAATCTAGGAGATCTCTCCTAGGCCTTTTAGTTTTTTCATGAGCATCATAAGAATTTAAATTAATCATATTGCTATTATTGGTATGCTGAAGAGAGTTAAAGAAATTAATTGCTATATTTTGGATATGCTGCTTGAAACTATTGATTTTAAGGGTGTCTCTAAGTTATTCATTAAGCATGTATCTGGTTGCTTTAGTTATCATGCGAATATAGTTATTTTGAACAGTTTCTAAAATTTTAATGTTAGTATTTGCAGCATATCCCCAAACTGGACAAGCGTAGGCTATGATGGGGCGCATAACGGCTGTATAGAGAAGCACTTTGTTTTCTATACTTAAATGAGAGTTCCGGGAAATTAAGGGGAAGAGTTTAAACATTACTCTCCGGAACTTGTCGCGAGCCTGTGTTATGTGTTGTTTCCAAGTTAAGTGAGAATCGAAAATAACGCCTAAGTATTTAGTTTCTTGAGACCATGGGATCTGCTTGTTGTACATAAAAATTGGTGGGGGGATGGAGCGTTTTTTAGTAAAGATAACAGCAGAGGATTTATCTACGTTAATGCTTATTTTCCATTTGTTATAGAAGATTTCGAGGAGTTGAAGATGCTTATTGACTGCGAATGAGATAGTTTTCAAATTTTTATAAGTAGTGAGGATAGCCGTGTCATCTGCGTACATGTTAATGTTAGTAAGGGAGTAATTCGGGATATCATTAATGTACAAATTGAACAGAATGGGGCCTAGGAGAGAACCTTGAGGACACCCTGTAGATATATTATGAGGGTTAGAGAGAGTTTCGTTGATACTAGGGTAGGATCTATTTTCTCTCATATTTTAAGCACTTTACCACACAGAAAATCACAACGTAATCAATGAAATCAACAGAGTAAAATGAAATAAACCTTTTTTTCGACCGTCTGTTAGAATGACTATTTTTGGAAAGCATCGTCTTTTGGGCGAAGAATTTCGCACTACAGGGTAGCTGTAAAACGGGGCAATTAACTGGCAACTGGGAGAGTGACAAAGAACTTCCGGCGACTATGGTCATTCCTTTTCTCAGAAAAAGAAAGATCTTTTTCGAGTCCTTGGTGACCCTGAATGTGCATTCGGTCTTTTGGATGCTATACATATATAAAGATAAAAAAGTAGGAATAAACAAAATCTGCTATTCGTTTTCATTCACCACCTCGGGACTAACTTCCGATCAAGGGCCAAGCCTTCGTGTAGTTTCTAAGTACAGTCAATCACTCAACAGACGAAGAGGTGTTGTCATTTACAAGCAAATAACATTTAAAATGGAAAAGAATGTTATCTGTGTTTTACTTCAAACGATCTTTCTGACGCGCCGCTTTGAATAGGAATTCTTTAGGACGCCTTTCCGAGTCTATACCACTCCTTGCCTTCTCATTATTTTGACTAAGCGACGTTTGCTTTGAAAAGTTCTAATTGTGGGGACAAAGATGTAGAGATCGTTGAAAAATTTTACCCATTTTAATGCAGTGACAGATACTTTTTTAAGCGTAAAAAGGAACTCTGTTCATAAGACTATTGATAATATTTTACGACTTTTTGCTTACAAATGTCGGGGGCCCGTACCTCTGATACAGCGGAAACTGCGCCCCTGTTTAACAGCTATCTGTCAATCTTTACCAGTGCTTTGATATACTGCTTTCATTTCATGAGAATGTCTGTTAAAATATAAAGATGTTACCGAATATGGAGACAATTTTCTTTACTAAAAATTATTAATATTGCTGTATGATAAATAAATTTATGGCATTGAAGAATAAAACCTAATGAAATTTTGGTTTTGAAATATTCATTTAAAACTACCCAATACCCTTTTTTAAAACTTTTTTGGAGATAATAGCAAAAGTAATTTATATTTTACTTTCAGATAATATTGAATGGATTCTGACAGTAAAATATCAGTCTGACCCAGCCATTATTTTACAATGTTAAAAAATTAAGAATTTAAGTTTTTCTAAACTTTTACAAAATGCTAAAATGGTAAAAAAAATTTAAAAATTGAAGGGATTTATGTTTTTTTTTTATTATTGGGAACAAAAGTTTGTATGAATTTAAGTATCTGTTCCCTTGTTGATTTTTAATAATTGTTTTCCTAGCTAACCAGGAAAAAACACAAAATTTCTTAAAATATTAACTGAAGCATTTTTTTAAAAAATAATAACTAGAGTTTTCAGACCTAAATCCATATTAACTTTTATAAAACATATATTTGGGAGCATATGCAAAAAATTTCAAGACTCTATTTTGAACAGAAAAAAAGCACCTTATAGTTTAGAAAACACTTAATCTTCAAAATTAAAAACCTGAGAAAAACGCATTTAAAGTTTGTAAAAACAAAAACTGATAATGCCCGTAAAGCTCTAATTTTTTAATATGTTATTTTCCACAATTTAAATTCTACATTAAAGTTTACTTTAATTAAATATGACTGAAAATATTTTTTAATTCAAAAAATATTTTTGCACTATATTTATAGCATTTGTTACAACGACAGGTTATTTAGCTTAATATTAACCTAATACTTTCACAAAAGTTTTGAAACACAAAGCTTTTATGTACAAAATAATAAGGATTCCTACTTAAGCTGAAAACCACCAGGTTTGTACGTAAAAATTAATTTTTTTCAGTTTTAAATTGGGGCAGTTTAGTAAGTTTGAGTTTTTGTTGTGCAACTTTAAAATATTAAAATATAGTACTACAACATGTTTACTATAACGTAATTTGGTACATCATAGAAATATTCTCAGTTTTATCTGCAATACTTCTATTCATAATACTTTTATTTGGAAATCGAATTGCAGTTTTAGCTGAGGGCTAGTTTTTAGAATTATTATTTCAGTAACAGTCCATCACTACCAAATATAATTTCTCATAGCAACCTGAGAACGTTTTGGCTGTGGCATTTTCTCAACAGAAAAAAATAAATGAAATCAAAGTAAAATGCTTCTAAGTAAGATAAAATGCGTAAAAATAAATATTGAAATCAATCCTAATTAAGCAACTATGAGAAAACACAAAAAATTCAAAACATAAGTTAACAGAAATGATTTTAGTTATGAAAATTGCAGTTAACATCCATTTCATACTTCAATATTTTTTTTTAATTAATTCAATTTAGAAATGCAAAAATGCTTCAAAATAAAACCGAAACTGAAATCTAGACTCAAAACTTCAAATATTTAAAAATCTGAAATTTTGGGACACGCTTTCCAAATATACAAAACCATAGTAAAATGCAAAAAAAAAAAAATATTTTAGTTATTTTTAGGTTACTGTTATGCCTTAAGTTCAAAATAATTTTTTACTTTGTTTTCATTCATCATCATTTAATTCATCATCAACCTTTCGTGGGTAGTATCTCATGGACCCGTGGGCAGGGACGTCTTAAGGGAGGGGCCTAGGGCTTCGCCCTCGGCAGGGGCCTCGTTTCGTTCTTGATTCTATCTTAATAAGATCATGATTCGGATTATTTTAATCTGGTCAAAAATTAAGGGGGTTAAATATTAATTATAACTGGGAATTCAAACTGCATGTCAAGTGGCAAAAGTGGTAAGCCTGTATTACTATGTGATGACCGTTGTCCATGTCTAGATTTGTGTTTAATACCAAAAACAATTAGTCGAAATGCGGCCATCGGTCGAAACATCGATGCCTAGCTTTTTGAGATTGTGAGCCGTACACATATATTTGCCTCAAATTACCGTATGAAATGTAATGTTTGACAATACATGCTATATATACTGTCTACTTTTCCATAGGGGCCCAGGGCCTCAAAGAGTCTTAAGACGTCCCTGCCCAATGGGCAACAAACATTGTAATATTGAGGTAAGATTAGATGGCGGCTGAGTTAACCCAATTTGAGTTATTTCCAAAGCATGAAAACTTTAGATCCATTTGAATTTTGCAATCAGAAACTCTCAAAGCGCTAAAAGTTAGAGAACTATTTATGTTGCACTATAAAGCTACACGAGGGCTCTTGACAACCGATCTCGTAATTAGGCACCATGGTCAAGTAACGAGGACGACACCTGAGATTTGGCACCCCCTCTCCTAACTTCCACATCACACCAACGGGAAGATGTTTGAACCTCGTGCGTCGGCTTCCTCTGCACGGCGAGTCTTCAGCGGTACCACGCTTTAACTCATGACATGTTTGCCCCGAGTCTGTGACCTTGACCACTTGGCTACCTCAATCTTCTAGGGAAAGTTTTAAACCGAATTATCACCGAGTCGTTGTCCTAATAATCAAGTTTCTGTGTTCATCCTTTTGAAAACAGACGAAATCCAATCAGTTTAAATTTATAAAAGAATTTCTGTATTGAAATTATATAGAAATCAACATGATTGTGTACAGAAGCTTTTATATTTCCATCACGCAAACATTAAAAGAAAGAATTTATTAGCTGAAATTGTACATCAATCATTTTAAAACTGTTCAAAACGTGTTGCTGAATTTCGCTGACAATCGTTTTTAACTCGGAGGCGAATGAACTTTTGCTCTTTTTAACGATGAATTCTACATTTAGAAAAACGTCGGGGTTATTTCCTATCGGATTTATAAATACTTTTTTTGCGATTTTAAAGACAATTTTTTACATTTTGATTCTTACAGTGATATAAACGTATAATAGACGTATTATATAAGACATCCAGTGCAAATTTGTAATTGAAATTTAGCAATTTTAACCGAAACATTTATAACTATTTTTCACTTTTAAAAGAGGAATGTTTCATCATAATAATAATTCAAAATTTGTCTTAATATAATATCAATGAATGTTTAGATTTATGCCCAGTGTCAGATGTTACAAACAAAATAATTTTGTTTCGAAAAATGATTATAATTTTGAGAAACAATTTAATATACATCCATTATAATAATTAGTCATTATAAAATCCGTACATTACACTTCTAGCACTAAAAATCTCTTTAGTTTGGTAGATTTTAGATGTTATCAAATAGGGACGTTTTAAGGCATGGGCCGCCTGAGTCCAGAGCCTCACTCTCGGTGAGAGGTCTTGTTTTGTTCTCTGCTCAGCATTAATAAGATTATGATCGAGATAATTTTAATGGTCAAATATTATTCTCGTACATATTGTGCAAAAAACAGAGAGTTTCTAATTGTATGTCAACTGGTAAAAGAGGCAAGACTGTATTATTCTGTTATAACTGTAGTCTAGGTCTAGGCCTAATACCATAAGCAATCATTCAACTTATTTAGTCGAAATGCGGTCATCGAGCCGGTTTGTGAGATTGTGTGTCGTGCACATTTATTTGTTTCATATTATAATGCATGATTTATAGTGTCTATTTTTAAATATCACAATTAGGACCTAATTTTGCATTGGGTCCAAGGTCTCAGAAAACCTTTAGATTTATCTGGGCACAGGGCCTCAAAATGTCTTAAAATATCCCTGTTTATAACTTCTTTTTATAAAAAAAAATTGTGTGAAATTTTTAAAAAAACTGATGACCCTCTCCCCCCTTTAAAAATTTATAATGTTAAATTAGAAGAAAGAACAAATTAAGAATTAAAGTTACAAATAAAAATCAATACATTTTAGAAAAAACTATCCGCTTAAAGTATAACAATACATGAAATAAATAATCCTGAATAGAAAATATAGTTATATTAACAAACTAGTCGAAACCCACCCGCTTTCGCTGTGTTTGTGTGTATTTTTACATTGTACTTACAAGCATTGTTATAGACATCGCATTTCGATTCAAAAAGGAAAGGATATGAGTTTTTAAAACGGAAATATAAATATGTTTTACTCCCACTTCTAGAGCTGATTAAGGCAAAACTCATTTTCCGTGGCTCAATTCTCTACAAAATAAGCATGCTTGACAAATAATAGTTAAAAAACGGGATTTTTTTTATTTATAAAGCCCCTTCTTAAGTGTTGATTTCCGAAAGATCCATTCTTTACTGATTTCTGTCCAACAAAAGAAGCACACTTGCTAAATTTCAAGTTTGAAGGTTAAAGTAGGTCTTAGGTTAAACCGACACTGTATGTAAATATTGAATACTTTATATTTTGTCAAGAATTTGATACCAAGGATTGTTAAGACTTTTTTTTATCATTAATATATTACTGAAAAAAAGAATTCCACTGAATTTATTTAGGATAAAATATGTCAAAAAAATCGTTGAGGAAATTTCTTCCCACAATAAACTACTCATTATCAATATATCTTAGAAAACATTTTGAAATTAGATTTGCGAGGCATTATTTACGAATTGTTCATGTGTTGGATTGTCCATAAAAAAAATCGTAACAATATGTATTTTTCCAGTTTAGCAACAATACATTACAAAATTGTTTCTATTTTTTTCTTTAAGAGAATTACCATAGTATTTATACAAAGAAAAGGAAGTCATTTCTGCTGTATTGTTTCTTTGTTTTAATCCATTACATTTTGCACGGAAGTACAAACTCCTCTATTTCATCAATATCCACTTTTTATAAAATAATATGGGACATTTAAAAAATTCGCGGAATTTGGAAACATCCATTTTAAAACTTGTTATTTCTTTATTGTTTTATCGTAACTTAAGCAATAATTGCACTTTAAAAAATTCCTGAGAAGTTCAATTAACTATTTTCAGCCTATTTTGAATCAATGCGATTGCAAAAACTGAATATAAAAACCCGAATGTAAATTATTTTAATTATAAATAAAAGTAAATTTGTGTATTGAATTGCATGACACTGATGAAGAGAGAGTTGGAACGAGTTGAAATCGAAACTGGTGGAATAATGGAGCGAGATTTGGGAAAGTAAAAATAAAAAGCGTTTGTTTTCCCATCGAAAATTCCTCTATTGACAAGGAAGAATTATTGCTGATAATGTCGCAATCTCAGTGGCTCATTGTTATTGGATTTGATTCCGAAAGTTTTAATAATTCTGGTTATTTGTTTTCTATCAGAATGAGGGTTTTCATTTTTAGAATACATACAAAAAGAAAAGCTTTGTTTTGTACGTGAAAGAGATAAAACAAAAGGTAGCTATCCATTACTGGGACCATGAAGGCAAACACAGCGAAACGTACAAAACACACCGAATTCTGCTTCGACAGTGTATTTGTAGTAAATATATCTTATCGGATACTGTCGTCAATATTCATGTATGCGACAGCTTAGAAAAACCGACAAGAACCAAACAAAATTCTATCAAATGCTTCAGTAATTTCTGTTACTCACAAACACTTTTGTTTTCTATTTCTCTGACAATCAATAATGCTTAATATTGTAAATTTTTTTCCCTCGTAATCACAGTTGTAAAAATTTGTAAGTAGTTTGTAAATTGTTGATTAGACAGCTGGAAAATGCGAGAATCTCCATTAGGGTTTGCATTCCCGTGTCATATTCAGGGACGTCTTAAGGCAGGGGCCAACTGGCCCAGGGCTTCGGCTACAATGGGGGCCTCATCTCGTTTTTAACTAATGAGATCATAATTCGAGAAAATTTCAACGGTCAAATATTATATCCGGTTGTACTCCAAAAAAATTGGGAATTTCGAACGTTAGTCAACTGGCTACATGTGATGACTATCGTCCATGTATAGGCCTAGGTCTACCACCATACACTATAACTACTCATACAGTTAAAAGGTGGTACGAATCGAGTCGGTTTGTGAGATTGTAAGTCACGCACATTTATTTGTTTCGGGTTATTGTACGTACGAGTATTTGACAATGCATGTCATGTAGTGTCTATTTTTAAGGGTCATAAGGGGGGGGGGCTACATTTGTGTGAGAGCCCAGGGTCTACTTTTACAAAGGGGCACAGGGCCTTAAGACGTCCCTGGTCATATTTTCAATCCCAGGATATCATTATTCAAATCCCGGGATTAGGATTGGACTATTTATTAAAAATACGTACATATTAGCATAGTTGAAATTGCATAATAAAACTGAAAATATAATTAAAAATTAATTTAATATCATTTTAATGAAATAAATAAAAAAATTAATTCATCATAAAAAACAAATAAAAATAGTACATAATGAAATTTTTAAAAAAATCATTTCTTGTGTTTCTGTAAATAAGCTTATCAAAACACAGCTCCTTTAACGTTTCATCTTTGAAACAGCTTCTTATTTTTGTTATAAATTGTCCTGTCGAAGAAAATGCACATTCGGATTCTTTAGTAGTAGGTATTATCATCATTATATAGGATATTTTCTTTCAGGTAGGTGGCCACGTCTCCCTCCATTTTCAAAAAAAAAAAAAAAAAAAAAGAGAGATTTCTTTTTGAATTTTTGATGACAGTGTCTCAAATCTAATAGACTGCATGGGTGCATATACCTCTTTGATAACTTTATTTAGTTCTTCTGCTACACTTAATGGTTTTTATATATAAATTGATCCTGTTATTGAATCAGAATGTAAATCAATTTCAAGTGTTACCTCATTTGAAGTTGGAGACCCAATTGCATGAGCTGTTAGTAATGCAATGGGATTTGAAGTGTCTCAAGTCTTCCAAGCAGGTCGGCTATTTATTAACGGCATTTAATTGAAGAAGGAACTGTGACAAAATCCATTTTTGTGATGTTGCTTATATTATTGTGTAAGCATTACAGTGAGCCATTTAGATGTGTGCGACGTTCTCCCGTGCGAGAAATGAGAGCTGTGGATATATATATATTACCTATAGCACTTATAATTGCACAAAAAAATTTTACGTACATATTTCATAAACAAAGTATAATTTTTTTAAAAATTATAAGGGGTGTGACCCAATGTAATAAAGGGACACGCGGGGAATGGGTTCTTAACTAAGTCCACTAATTAATTAAAACACATTTATTGTGGACAAAACAAACATTAATATACATAACTAGAGAACTAACATTGAGATTGCAATTGAAAGAGATCGGAGTGCAGGCTCGTATGTCCTTACAGTTCGGAAAGCTTGGCCTTCACTGAAGATTGTTCAACCCGCTAGAGGGCGTGTAAGTCTTTCTACTGTTAATATGTGAGGAGGAGAGTTATACTAAATTAAATTCTTAGAAAATTTTTATGAGTAAAAATTTTTGTAAATTTTTTTCAGACAAAAATTAATAATCCCGGAAGAAAATAACAAATCCTGGAATTAGTTATTTTAATCCCGGGATTCCGGGACTGAAAACACTACTAGATATCTTCCAAAAGTTCTAATTGCCTCTGTCCAAGTTAGCTGACACCGGGCATCCTGAGGGTGGGAGAAATGTCCGTTTTCTGACCCAACTCGCGATGGGGAGAAAGTTACAGAAGAAAATAAAGAAAAAACATATCAAATTTCATGGTTTAGCATACACACCCGCCTCGAACCCTTCAAGGTTCAACACGTGAGAAAAATGAACGTATCCAGTACAAAAAAGGTAAATCAGATGCATTAAATGTAATACCAGATTCACAATACTTTGAAAAAAAATTTCAAAATATAATTCAGGCAAAAATTAAATCCCGGGATCCGAAAAAAACCACCGGGATCCCGGGGCTGCAAACCCTAATCTCCATGGCTACAAACGTAACAATATAATAAATATTTAGATCTCAAATGGGTGACACTGTCCTATAATTTCTTATGGTTTACTGAACTGTTTGGAATACCAGAAAATTTAAATCCATTTCATGAAATTTCTGAAAAAAAATGTGTAGTACTTTCAACTAAAATAATACATTTCTTCACTTTTATTAATATTTACTGAGTAATATAATGATAATATTCTATTTTAGCTACACCTTTAGCAAAGAAAAACAAATTGTGCCAGCATCTCAATCTTTTGTATTGGATTTTTATCCAGCTTGAAGATAATAATTCGCCAAGTTGGCGATGGAAAAAGATGTGGGCTAAAATGGCATTGAAACCAATAAAAGTATGAATTCTTCCCTATGTAATGGTACTTTGAGGATTCTGTTTCTGTACAAAATCTTTACTAAATGTAGGTGAAAAGCTCGAGTAATGCTTTGATGACATCTGTTTTATTTTGGAATTTCTTTTCCTGGAAAAATTTTTGGAGGGAGAGAGAAACAGATGGTAATCGTATGATGCTGGGTCTTCAAAGTATGATCGATGTTACACAATTTCTCAACCTGGCTCTAATTCTGGAGGGTCCTAAAAGCAGCATATGCCTTTGCAAAGTCGAAATGCAGTGTGACTTGATCTCTGTTGACCGAAGACTTTTACTAATTTATTATTCTTTTATTTTATTAATTTTATTATTCTCTTACAGCGTTTTCTTACTGAGGCTGAAGCTCAGGTTTGAAGTAATCACTCTAGTAAGAGTTTATAAGTAACGATGGAAAATTATTGTTCTAAATATTAAAAAATGTGCTGAAAGAATGTTTCTTTTATTTGAAAAATGAACATAATTTTCCAGTGCCCCTAATATTTTTCATAATAGTAAATATTTGTACAATTTTGTGTAACAATTTCGTGCACGCATGTATATTACAGCTAATTTTTACCATAAAAAATGTTTAATATGGTGATCAACACACTGCAATAGTTGAACCAAAATCTTTCTACATTTTTTGCCTATTAATGGCAGAGGTAATATAGCATAAATCATTTAAAATGATTAAATGTATTAAATTGTTCCTTTTGTAATTTAGAAGTCTATAATGATTTTGTTTGTTTTAACACTTTAGGGAAATGTTTTTTCGTTTCTTATTAATTTATGGTAATTTCATCACTGTATCGTTTTCAGTTGAACATAATAAAAACATATTAGAAAAACGACTCGCTCTCATCTCATTTATTCTCTCATCACAGGATCTCCTGAACTATTGGATTTGTAGACTTTTAGTTTAGCACGCATGTTTCTTTTGTTGAGTAAAGATACACTAAGAACGGTTTTTGCGGAAATCCTCCAAAAGTGGTTACTGGGTGTTATAGATTTTTTAAAAATTCCGTTTTTGAACTATTAGATCTACAAACTTGAAATTTTATAAGCATGTTTCTTTTCTTGAGTAGAGCTCCGTATTTTACGAAAATTGACTCTCAAGGGGATTACGGGGTCTTGCAGAGGCATAAAAATAAATAAACTTCCGATTTAGAATTTCAAATCCTGTCCTTTTGAAATCATGAGTTGATGACTATGAGAAAAAATTTTTATACAATCGAAAGCTCAATGCTGGGACTTGGATATAAATAACTTTAAAATAATAGTCATGCAAAAAATGATAAAATACTCAGTGAAGTGGGTGGCAACTGTGAGTATTAAATAAAAAAAAAGTTAAAGCTCAAAATATAAAATAATGTGCCAAAGCATGATATGGATTCAAAAGTTCTCGGATTGAGTCTATAACTTAAAAAATTTTACCAATTAAATTGCTGAAATACAACCTCCTTTAAAATAAGACCCTTGAGCAACAACACACGTTTGCCATTTTTGGAATTCCTTTTTAGCCATGTCTTTTAATTCATCCTGCGATGTACTTTTAATTTTATCTGCAAGTTGGAATCGACGACCCTGAAAGCGACGTGCCAGTTCTGGAAATATTCTGCAGTTGCAAGGGGCGAAATCAAGGGAGTAAGGAGGATGTGGCAAAACAGTTGTTTTTTCGTTTTCACTCCATCATTGTTTAATGCCTGTAAGTAGCGCACACAAAAATTTTTCAAGGAGGGAGTCCATGGTCGAAAATCCCCCAACTCGTATCATACCTCAAGACAACACCAATTGATTCTTCTGATTTTGTAAACAAAAAACAGTAAACAATAAATTATTGTATTAATAATTAGCATTAATTAATAAAATGAATTGTTAATTACAAGTACTTAATTCAATTTTACGTTGTATATATATATATATATAGGATTATTATCAATCGAAAAAACTCTAGGGCTTTGGGGGGGGGGGGTCCGGACCCCAGGACACCCTCTTGTGTGAGCCAGCCGCAGAAACCTTTTTAATGTTTTCAGCGGTGCAGGAAGCCTGCAGACGTCTAGAGCTTCCGTCGTCTTCGACACTTGCCCTACCTTGAAACGTCGGTGCCACTCAAAAGCTTACTTTCGCAATAATGTATCACTGCTATACATATGCTTCAACATTTCGTAATTCTCTGTAACACTTAATAAAATATACTTTATACAAATTTTGATTTTCATTATTTCTCTCTCTCTCTCTTGTTCTACAAACGTTATTTCTTTCAATCGCCGGCTACTAAATGCATCCTCTTACAAAATACGACGCCGATGCGTGCACCGACCACTTGATAGGACAAATGACTTTTAGAAAAGGGAAAAAACGCAGTTACACAGAAATGTTATCGAAGTCATTCTACTGCAAAATTTTTTCACGTTATAAGCTCAGTCCGGGAACTTTTGAATCCCACCTCTTATATTACATGCTTTGTCTGCTTTCTTTATTGAATCAAAGTTTCTTTTCTTTTATTCAACTTGTGACGGATCTATACGCGGTTCTACTAATCCCTTCATGACACTTTTACAAAAATATTTATTTCAACCAACTTTCGCGGAGTAAGAAAGCGTGATTATGCAAATGAAGTATATTATATAAATTCTGTATTCGCGCGTTAGCAAAGAGTTGGCGAGTTATTTTGTTAGTTGAAGATTGAAGGATCGTGGAATTATTAAGAGATTTTGGAGTTTGTCCATGAAAAGAATTACTGGGAGTGGATCCAACGACAGTGATTAAATCCAGATAAAGATCTGCAAAGATTCAAGTGTAGGATCAGCTGCATAAAAGTACAGGTATCGTGAGCCTTGTTTAATTAGAAGTTAGCTTATTAGTGTGCGACGTAGTTTATATTGAGCGTGTTTAAAGCTATCGTGGATTCAGTTGAGGGTTCGTAGTATTATCCCCGTGTTATTGAATCTCACCTCCGCGCTCTACTATCTGATCAGTTATCTTAATTAGATTGTTATTGTGACTGATTGATCTTTTGGTGTCGATAAATTAATTAGACTGAAACATGTCTAGTGATTATAGACAAGGGGTTTCAGATGGAAGCAGGAACCGTCCGGCATTACAAACTTATATAGCTAGATAAATTTGTAACATTTTTTTTTTTTTTTTGTATATCATGATTTCACTAATAATAAATATTATATTACTTCTATAAAGTATAAATATATATGAATTTGAGATAAAAAAAACATACATAAAGAAACACAGCATCCGTTTTCATAGTCATAATCTTCATAATAGAGCAAATCACTTGCAGCATTTCCATAAAACTACTTGATCTTCTAAAACCTGACCTCACCAGCAATATGTATTCCTACCGATATAAACTCGAATGCATTTCCAAGAACACGAAAATCAAGCCCGACGGTCGCGCCTGTTTGTGGAGATGTTTCTCACAGAATAAAGGTCAATTTCAAGCGAATCTAACTTGTTTTAAGAGAGGCTATTAGTTCAGGTAAGAACGTTTGGGCTGTAGTTATGTACGGGGTGAGAGCGAGATAAGTTTGTTCGAAAGATAGCTGGTTAGCACAACGCGGTGCTTAATGATGGTTGAAGAATGCCGCGGATTGGTCATAATGTAGGCGGACTCTTTTGCTAGACAAAAGAAAAATTCAGTCTCGGAAACGGCTCGAGAGGCATAGAGAAGAAGGCAAAGAAAGTTGTAAAGTACCGGAAAATCATTAAAAATAGTTATGATATATCATTGTTATTTGTCAAGGTGCATGCCATTTTAATGTGGCAGATTTCCTGTACAATAATCATTTAGGAGGTGGAAAAGTAATGCAGAATCTTGTGGACTTGATGTTCTGAATGCTGTAGACAGAATGGAAGATGGATTATGCATTGCTTTTTCAATATATGAATTTACTTTTTGTGATTTATATAAATATGCTTGTATAAAATCTGTTAAAAATGGAAATGTTAACAGCTTTCTATTTAATATCTGTACGTTTTGTTATTAAGCCGGTTGTTCTTAGAATGATAAATTTATCTGCTAAATTTCTCAAGTATTTTTTTGTGTGTGCTTATTTTGGACTTAAATTCAGATATTTATTCAGACAGAATAACATTATTGATTATATACCTACGTCTCACGGATAAGCAACACTTGGGCTTTTGGCGACGAATGTCTTAGTTTTAAATAAATATAAATGGAGGGTATTTTTTAATGGATTAGTCGAATATTAACATTTGATTGTTTAATTTCTTTTTTTAACGTCGTTCATTGAAGCTGCACGAAAACTATTGGCGACGGACTTCTTAAAGTGACCAGAATGACACTAAGTTGTCACCCTACTCTCCAAACTCTCACATCACCCCAACATTAGAACTTAAGAGTCGTGACAGATTTAACGTAGATGAATCCCTCTGCATCAGCGATACTCAACATGCTGCCTACCGTGCCTTCTTAAGTGGTCCGGTCATGGTCCATTGCTCTGAAAAACTAATTTATTTCTGAAAATTTGGTGAAAAGTTATTTGTTAAAAAATCAAATATATCAATTTTGCTGTATGGGTGCGAATTACTACTTTTCTTTTTCTTTCTGATTAGTGATAATAGACTACAGTTGAGTAGCGACCATTTTATGAGTGGAACTAATTTTTAACTATCTTTCATATCTTACAAGCGAAAAATATTCGAAGAAAATAGATTGTTTCAAGACAGTTGGGAAATTTATTATTTTGAAAAAACAAGCATAGTTTAGTAATTGTGTTTGATTTGTCACGAAATTTAATAAAAAATACCAATAAACAGGATTCGTTCAATGACACTTTTCCTCGAAGATCGCTTTCAAGAGATGATAAATAGGCTTTTTTGAACAATCCTTACAACAGCAAAAAAGTGTTTTGTCAATAGTAATATCACATGAATAACAAAGGCATTCTATGAAATTTGTTATATCATTGTTAATCGTTTACTGATGCAGAAATTTTGAGATTGATTCTTAAATGCTTTCAATTTAGAAAAATTAGTGACAAAAATAATAAATGAAAAAAGCAAAATAGGAGTTTAAAAATTTTGATCAATTTCTACATTTCAAATGTTTTATGTTATCTTGGTCTTAAAGCATTTCTCCCCCCCCCTCCCCCATTAATCTTCATGTTGCAACCCGCGTGAAATAGCCATCATATGTATATGGTCCGGCATAAAAAAGGTTGAGTCCTCCTGCTCTGCACAATGGGTCTTCATTGATACCAGGATTCAAACCCACGACTCTACAAATCGGTCACGAGTTTGCGATTATAACCGCTCTGCTACTAAGGTGACTGGTTGCTTATAAGTCACCCTTATAAGGAATGTGAAGGCTTTTGGCGACGGACTTCTTAGTTTCGAACTATAATCAAGAGATATTAATGGATTGGTTGGTTGTTTGTTAACATCGTATTTCGAAGCAACACGAGAGCTATTGGCGACGGACTTCTTAGTCCTGAACCTTGATCAAAAATGATGAGAATATTAATGATTTGGTTGGTTGTTCGATAACTTCAATCTTTGAATAACATGAGGAGTATTGGCGATTGGACTTCGTTGAACTGAGGCTTTTGGCGACGGACTTCTTAGTTTTGAACCATAATCAAGAGATATTAATGGATTGGCTGGTTATTTGTTAACATCGCATTTCGAAGAAACACGACGGCTATTGGTGACGGACTTCTTAGTCTTGAACCTTGATCCCAAATGATGAGAATATTAATAAATTGGTTGATAACTTCAAGCTTTGAATAACATGAGGAGTATTGGCGATTGGACTTCATTGAACTGAATCGTGATCAACACACAAATGACAAGAATATTAATGGGTTGCCTGGTGGTTTGAAGTAACACGAAAGGTATTGGTGATGACCTCAAAACAGTCAAATGACGAGGACGATACGTTAGCTCCCTAACTTCCACATCTTCCACTCCAAATTATAACACTAACCACCAGGGATGTCTTAAGGCATGGGCCCAGGGCCTCACCCTCGGTGGGTGCCTTGTTTCGTTTTCGACTCTCTTATTAAGACCACGATTTGGATCATTTTAATGGTCAAATATTATTCCCGTCCATATTCTCCGAAAAACAGGGAATCTCAAACTGCATGACAGCTGGCAAAAGTGGTAGGACTGTTTTATTAAGTATAACCGTTGTCTATGTCTAGGCCTAAGTCTAATACAAAAAGCAATCATTCAACTCATTTAGTCAAATTGGGGTCATCAGTCGGTTTGTTGTGCACATTTGTTTCGTATTACCGTTTGTACAAGTATTTGACAATGCATGTTATGTACCGTCACTTTTAAAAATATCAGGTAGGGCCTCCTTTTTCATAGGGGCTCAGGTCCTCCAAAAATCTTCTCTGGACCCAGGGCCTCAAAGAGTCTTAAGACGTCCCTGCTAACCACGTCACTTCCCTTTGGTTCAAAATAACGAGGTCCGTCACCAATAGCTCTCGTGTTGTTTCTAAGTCCGAATTTAATTTTAAAAAATCTCTAATAGACAAGCAACATTGATATTATATTCTGATTTCATTATCGTACGTATAGTGTATGTAGCCTATCTTAATACACTATTTATATATTTCTGCTTTCGAGTCATTTCTTCCTATGTAAATAGATTCAGTTTTCTATACTACAATTCCAAAATAATTTTTAACTTGACGTTAAAATAAAAATAATTAAATTTTCTGCAATATTTGTAAATTTTAAAGTTATTATGTTTCAAATGAATATGCATCATTATAGTCGCTAGAGAATTCATATGAAAAAAAAATGTGATTTTTTCTGTTTTTATTAACCGTTATCGGAATTTAAATCTTCCTCTCTGACTAGGCTGCGTGCAAACATTACAGAATAAAACTTAAATTGGGAATATTTTAACACAGACAGAAAAATAATTCTACACTATACCCTATTTTGCGTGTGACTTCCATTATGATATTTAAAAATATATTATTCTCCTCAGTTCGAATAATTCATTTTTTCCTTACGTAAATAAAATTGAATGTGTTTCGTCTCCTAGTCGTTAAAAATTAATGGATTTTTAACTCCGTGTGCTTACAAGATTCATATTTTTTGATTATTTCGTTTCGCAAGGGAGGTTTTGTTCTGTTCTATTGATTTTACTTTCTCTAGAGAGCTCGAATTTATTTTCCGTCGGTGTTTGTCCAAGTAGACAAAAGAACTGAAGTGAACTGCATTATGTAATTTATATGTAACGGCGTTTTTAGTTTCAATTTAAGGGACACAGAGTTTTAAATTACTTGATTTATTGCTTATTTATTATTTTATAACAACACGAAGGAGCACGTAACTTTTAACCTCAAACAAGGGACATGAAGAACTCAAGTCAATGTCCAAATTTCCGCATCACGTCAAAGTGAGAGTTTTGGAATTTCACGATTGTCACGAGAATTTCATTGTATGGAATCAAAATGTAAACACGGGATTCAGTGAACCCATTTATGTCTAGCGCTTCATTAACGGAATAATAGAATCATGTTGGAATTACAGTGAAAATCATTTAACACGAAACTGAGAGGACTAAAATATTTTTTCGTGTTAAAAGGATACTGCGAAAAAAAATCCAACAAATTTAAGTTTATTAGAGTACATTTTATTTACATTAAAGAGCATCTAATAAATTAATCGAGACATTTTTATTTGCTTCGATTGCGAGTAAATATTTTAGGAACAAATACCTACAATAGAAAAAAATTCATGTTATGTATAATCCCTTTATCGCAAGACTGCAAGACACTTGTTGCATTCTGAGGCAAAAAGATAAACTTTATAGCTTTCAAAACAACTTTGAGGTGAGTGAGAGAATATTAACGTCGCACTGATTAGCAACACGAGGGCTTTTGGCGATGGTCTGCGTAATTTTGAACCATGGTCAAGTGACGCGGACGACACCTGAGCTAGCACCCCTCTCCTAACTACCACACCACGCCAAAGGGAGGACGTTTGAGCTCTCGACAGATTTAACGTGCCTCGCTCCCCTACACGGCGGGTCTTTGGTGGTACTAGGATCGAACTCATGGCACGCTAGCCATGATCCGATGCCTAGACCACTCGGCCACCGCGGCCGCAAACTTTGAGGTGAACCGGACAATTATCAGTTAATATTACAACCTTACTCTTTTCTCGCAAGAATCGCTCATTTAGCTTTTCGATACAAATTTCCAAAGCCAACTGATGAGATGCTTTGGTGTGTCGTTTGTAGGGGGTGGAGGATGAAAGTAGCTTAGAAAAACAAAATTGGCTTGTGTCGATGGCTATTCCGATTGTATTTCAAAGGCAAGTTAGCCTTCTTTCTACAAAACATGTGAAATCATCTCTTTCATTTCACACCCCTCTTAAATCTCGCCTGCGTGGTTGGTGTTTTCCGTATTTTGTTCATTCTTAGAAATGAAATCTTTTCGTGTTTCACGATTTTCGTTTCGATTTGAGAGAAAAAACATGCGTCAAACAAATAGTAGTTTGTCGGGACCGTTGTATTGTTTCGTGTTAACCCATAATTCGGTCTTAAGCTTCTTCGCGTTAAACGAATTTCTTTATATTTATACAGTGCTGTCAGGTCACCAATGTTCCTAGCGTTCCTCTTTTGGAATGCCACATAAGTAAAAAAACGGGTTTAGACATTAATTTTTGCTTTTTATATTTTTCTAAGACATTATTTTCATACATGCGTTTCAAAATTTAAACTACCGGTGCAAATGTGTTAAGGAATCACCGGTTAAGCGCGCGCGCGAGCTCGAGAATCAGATAAGCAAAAAAAAAAAAAAAAAGACTTGTCACTACACCGAAAAACATGTCGAAGCAACGGCACCATCTGTCAAAATTCTTAAGATAATTAACTGTAATTTACGTCGCACTTTCTGAAGCAGCACAAAGGCTATCGGCGAGGGACCTCGTAATTTTAAACCACCGTGAAATGAAAAAGACGACACTGGAACTTCCTCTACAAATTTCTAAGTCACGCCAACGAAAGGACTTGGTCTCGATAAATTTAAGGTATCCGCGTGTACACCTTCAAAACGTCATTTTCGCCGAAATTTTCGATTTTTGAATTTTGATTTTATTTTAAAATTTGAACTTTTTTCTTTAAAATGGTGCTTAAATTTTGTTTCTATCTAATTTAGAACTTAAGTTATGGGGATTTGAATTGTACTCGGTAGCTACTTTTTGAAACCGGAAGTACAAGTGTACATTCCGGAAGTTGAAAAAATGTTTGTTTACATTTTTATTTTACAAAGTATTGCTTAAATATGCAATAGTAGAAAATTTATACACTTTAAAATATGAATTTGAGTTTTCAGAATCTTTAGAAATATAATTGGCAACAGGTTTTTACTAATATTTTTATCCAGAATCTGGCAGGAAAAGAGAGTGTGTTATTGTTTGTTTACATTTGCGCAGCACTTTCTAAGTTTCTGTTAAATCCTTTTTTATTGCTGAAAATTTTAATTTTTTTCATTTAAAATGGGAAACTTAAAGTGCAGAATTAGTTCAAAAAGAAAACGACAATTTCGTGGTAATGGATCTACTAATAAAGATTCCAAAAATTGTAGCTCAACATCTACCAACGCCAGTTCTTCAAAGATCAAAATGGCTGCTGTTTTTGATGAGGAAATGGCAGAGTATGAGCATAAAACACTTACAGGAAATAGAATCATAGATATTGATGTCCTCTTAAATGTTTTTTTACAACTTTGTTGCCCAAGATGTTTCGAAGAAGGCTTATTGCTTTCTGAGGATTCAAGGTATGGTTTGTGTTCAAATTTTGTTATAAGGTGTAAACATTGTAACTTTTACTCAGGGTTTTCTAGTTCAAAGAAAACTTTAAACTGTCCTGAAGTAAATACAAGATTTGTTTATGGTATGAGACAAATTGGTAAAGGTTTTTCTGCTGGGTTTAAATTATGTGGTGCCTTAAATTTACTCAGGCTCAGTAAAACTGCGTACACTAATCATGAGAACAAACTCATGTCTGTGATTTCAGAAGTCAGTGAACTATCAATGCAAAAAGCAGCTTCTGAACTGTTAGTGCTTACATCCTTCTAAAAATAAAATAGTTGAATGTGGTGTTTCAGTGAACGGAACATGGCAGCGTAAGGGTTACACTTCCATGAATGGGTGTGTCGCAGCTTTGGTCAGTTGACACTGGTAAAGTAGTGGACATTGAAATAATGTCGCCATATTGCCCCATCTGCAGAAAGATTTCTAAAATGCCTAAAAGCATTGAATCGGAAACTTTTGCAGCAGATCACGTATGCCATAGCAATTTTCAAGGGTCTGCGTTGAAAATGGAAGCTGTTGGTGCGACTAGAATCTTTCAACGTTCTAATTGTGAAGTGAGGCCTTAAATATGCACAATATTATGGTGACGGGGATTCCAAGGGCTTTATCAGTGTCAAAGATACTTATGGTAAAGATAGTGACACAAAATATGAATGCATCGGTCATGTTCAAAAGAGAGTAGGTGCGAGATTGCGCAAACTAAAGTCAAAAAATAAAAATCTGTCTGGTAAAGGCAAACTCACTGACTCTTTTATTGACCGATTGCAAAACTATTATGGAATTGCTGTTCGTAGCAATGTTAGAAACCTCCCCGGTCTTCAACAAAATGTTATTGCGGCCCTATTTCATTGCTCATCAAGTGCCAAGAAACCCATGCATGGACAGTGTCCCATCGGAAAAGATAGTTGTTGCTACTACCAGCGAGCCAAAATCCAAAAGAAAAATATAAAGGGTTATCTAATGGAGTTTTAAACATGATTAAGCCTAAATATTTAGAATTATGTACCAAAGAACTACTAACTAAATGTCTGCATGGCAAAACTCAAAATGAGTGTTTTAATGACATTATATGGCAGAGAGTACCGAAAGAAGTTTTCGTGTGCCTGAAAACTTTAAAATCTGGTGCATTGGATGCTGTTATACAATTTAATGATGGGTACAAGAGTTGTGTTGACATTTTTAAAGAACTTAATATAACTCCTGGTTATTTTACTTTAAAATCATACAAACATCTTGACGTAAAAAGAATTAACGATGCAGAGCGTCATTCAACACCAAATGTAAAGCAGTGTAGAAAAATTTTAAAAGCAACCAGGGGGGGGGAAATCAATGTTTTAGAGAGTAAAGAGGGTGTTATTTATAAATCAGGGGCATTTTAAGTATATCTAATTGTTTTTAATATTAAAAATTGCAGTTTAAAGTTTATTTCTGATTTATTTCAAAATGTATTTTTTTAACGTATTGGCATCTGACAACGCAAATATCAGAAAAAGTTGTGAATCAAATTAGTTTAAATTTTACAAGTACATTTATTTTATAGATTTAAAGAACCCCTACTATTTTCATGTTTATAGAGTTGATATATTTTTAGTAACTAAGATGTATATCATGTCTCGTAATAATTTTTTAGTGATTTTTCAATGTTCTTTTACTCGAACCTTGATAAAAATTGTAATATTTGATTATCATTAGGAAAATGGTACCAGCCCTAAAAATATTATGATGATCAACATCAAATTTATAGAAAAGTGATATTTTTGTTTTCATTTGAGTTATGTGCGTTATTCTAACAATGAATTTAATTACAATTTTCACTATGTTTTTATCCATCAATTTTTTTTTTTTTTTTTTGTGTTATAAGTAAATAATTAAATGTATTTTTCATAGTTTTAAGTTATGTTTCATCAGTAAAAAAATATTTTAATAGCAAATATTACAGTTTTTCAAAAAATTTTCTTCGAAGGTGTACAGATACCTTAACGTGCATCGGCCCTTCTACGCGGCGGGTCGAATGGTACTAAGATTCGAGACCTCGACCAAGACCACTTGGCTGCCGCTGCCACTCAAAACACCCGACTATAAGTTTTTTGTCTTCAAGAGTATTTATTTTATAATTACCGAACAAACACAAAACATTCCAGATATCAGATATGATCCGAAAATATTTAATAACGTTTTGTCATATAAAAAGTAGGAGGCTTTTTTTTTTCCGTATGTCAAGTTACTAAGCAAATTTGGCAATCAATACATTTGCAAACACCTTGCTTTAAAATAGGATGTAATAAACGAAGAAAATCTTTTAGCATGTAGAATAGCATATAATGATCTTAAGGTATCCGAACACGTTGAAAATGACCAAATTCAATCAAGACAGATATTTTTGTTTTTTATTTTATTGAATAGAGCTATCTTTTGACTTTACGAAACATACTTTGTTTTGTTTCTACACTACCTAGAGGCCAAGTTACAATCCATTTTATAAATTTAGAAAAACTGGAAGTGGGTTTTTGATCTACTAGAAGTGGACATTTTAATTGCTCAAAATCTATCATGGCGAGTCTGATAACTCAAAATATCACGAATGTATTTCTATAAAACTTTTTAAACCTGACATTTACGTTATTTTCTAGAGAATGTACTAAAATATTTCTTATTGTATGAATACTTTTTGAGTTATGGCTTGTTATTTAAATAATGGTCTCGTAAAAAATGTAATATTTCTTGTAATGTTTACTCAATCGGCTCTAAAATTTTCGAATTTGAATAAAAAATTAAAATATTAGTACATTTTCTAGAAAAATGCATCTAGTTTGTTTTCGTAATACTTTTACTAATATATGTTTATTACTTTTTTCTCTAACTGCTTTGAAATTTCTCAAAAATAGTGCTAAAATTTCACTTATATTTGGGATTTTTGAAAATTTCAGGTAATTTATGTTGTATACGCTCAGCGACACCAGCGCACTCTTGTAACCGGATGTAAGCGGGAGAAGGAGTAGACTTACGTTCTCCAGCAGCGCGCGCCTAGTCAGGTTTAACACTGTAGATGTCATTAATTATCCTTAAACTTTAACGTTCTCTTTCATTCAAATACCTAGACACTTCTGTTAATTTATTTTAAATTTTGATAGTTAAATATAGTGATATTTATTGGTATTGAGTCCTAAAAGAGCATTCATAATGTTTTAGTATGCTATTTTATTAAAACGTACTCCGAACATGTTCGGATACCTTAATCTGCAGTTCATTCTCACTGTATAAATGTATACATTTCGAAACTGTCATATTCATTTATCCAGATATCAAGATTACTTGGACATATTAACATTGGAGGGGGGGGGGTTCAACTATATTATATATTATATAAAATTTAATAACATAATGCAACTACATTTCCAACCTGATTTATGTATTCCATTGGTTGATTTTTCTATCTAAAAGAAATCTAGTTTGTGAGCAGGAAGTCTTCTTTTTCACCCTTATATGCAACAATAAACTTATAGTTCATAATTTAATTTTCCCCTCTCATTAACAAATATTTTCTTATGTATCTAATTTGACAGTTATATTTTCTATTGTATGTAAAACTCGAAATATACTGATGATGCATGAAAAACTAGATTTTTATCTCGAGCTACTAAGCCCGTTAAAAAGATGACGTCAACATGATCATAATTAACAGGCATATTGGGCGTTTTCAACATTTATAGGCAGATGGAACACAAAAATACAGATATATTAATTTTATTGAATGCATTAAAGGATTGATTGCATTATGTAGAATAGAGTGCAATAAATATTTTTATACCGCGGTAAACAAGTCCTCACGTTTAGTGTGATGTGGAAATTTAGAGTGTGTGTTCCAGAATTAAAATATCTTACTCCTCACTTGACTGTAGTTCAAAATTTTGAGATCTGACACTTTTCACTGTCGTGTAGCTTCAAAATGTGACGTTAATGAACAATCAGTCAATCAACTTTGTGAATATATTGCGAAGTTTGCTCTATTTTTAAATCTGAATAGGTAAGGAGATGCCACATATATATGTATTCCATAAACAGAAATGTTTTTCAACATTCTAAATTTACAATGTATAAACTTTGTTCTAAAATGTTTTCTCTATGAGAGTACTTACGTATAAGCCCGAAAACGGTTAATTGGCGAACATTTTTTGAAAAATTCCCGCCAAACTAAGGCAATTTGAAGAATTTGCCCAACTTATAAGCAGAGTTGTGTCGCTCAATGTTGTCTGGTGGCCGCGATAGCCTAGTGGTCAAGGTAACAAACTCGTGGTTGGTGTGTCATCGCTGAAGAACCGCCGTGTAGGGGAGCGATGCACGTTAAATCTGTCGAGAGTTCAAACGTCCTCCCGTTGGTGTGGTAGTTAGGAAAGGGGGGGGGGTGCCAGCTCAGGTGTCATTCTCGTCACTTGACCTTGGTTCAAAATTACGAGGCCCGTCGCCAAAAGCCTTCGAGTACCGAATAGTCCGACGTTAATATTCACTCACTCACTCATTATGGACTGTATTGGCGACTGTTTCCGATTTGGCGAAATTAGTTGACTGGTTGTGTGTTTTATACTGAGGTACATATGAAGACAAGAGAGAGAACTACAGTGTAAACACAGAAAAATATAGACTTTTTATTACAAACGATGATCCCATCATAGAACAGAAAGGGTGCGTTGCTTTCCATTCGAGACGGGAATCCATTTCAGGCAAAAGTCCGATTTCTTTTCCCGAAGATACATCCATACCTTATTCGGGATTCGAACCGCCGTGTAGGGGAGCGATGCACGTTAAATCTGTTGAGAGCTTAATTGTCCTCCCGTTGGAGTGGTGTGGTAATTAGGAGAGCTCAGATGTCGTCCTCCTTACTTGACTATGGTTCAAAATTACGAGGTCCGTCGCCAAAAGTCCTCGTGTAGCTTAACAGTGCGACGTTAATATTCACTCACTTACTCGGGATTCGAACCCGAGTCCGCTCGGTTACAAGAAGCCGAGAGTCTTATTCACCATACTGGCTGGGCGGCTAATTGACTGGTTAATACGTAGGTATTATAGTAAGGTGAAAATATTTCTTTAGAATAAAAACGTTGTTTTATAGTATGTTTATGCTTTTGATTACTATTATTTGGAATGTGGATAAAAAGAGCTATTCGAATAATTAACTACATTAAAATTTATAATTCATTATTTATTCTAACTTTTTTTAAAATTAAAAATGTATGGTTCGTATGTATTTTTGTACAACCCTTCTCCCCCCCCCCCAAGTAATGGTTATTCTTTTTCTTCAAAACAATCCATAAATTGTTTTCATATTTAAGTTCCGCGTTTGACTTTAAAACAATAATAAACCAGCTTTACTCCTATTGACAGACAAAATCCACGTACCGAGCATGCGCAGAAGTTAAAGAGATCCTGACGATACAGGACGGGCGTAAAATGACGTCATTTTCTAATGAAATCTGCTTTCCTTAATAACAAACAGCGCGAAACAACCCGATTTCTATTTCATTCAAGGAAATAACTAGAGAATGTTGTCAAGGGCGTAGTTACTCTTCACCAGAGAACATCCTGAGCTTCTTACGAACGAGTTCCAAAATAAGTTTCCTATACCAAATTACTGAGCAGGCCCATAATTCCGTAAAAGTAATCTCACAGTTAGAATAATATTTTTAAATAAACACTAAAAGTGCTCGACTTGGAAATAAAATGTTTTCTTAACCCCTAATTACCCGCGTGGGGTCATCACGACCCAGGGCAATCTTTTCTTTTTTTCATTGATTGCAAGTTTTACTATCACCTGTCTGACTTCACTTCAGTTCATGAGATAAGAGGTCGGATTTCCGCTTCATCTGTGGTTGTTAAGTTGTCATTTCGGAATTTCTCTCTACTTTTTGCTCCTTACGTTAACAGCTTTTTTTCTCCCTTCTTCAATAGTTTTATTTTTGTGCTTTTCCGTTTCTAGCCTTTATACGCTATCTTTTCTATTCTAGTATAAAAATAACTCTTTTTTTATATATATATATATATTAGGATTAATTATAATTCGCTGAGACTGCTTAAAAAGGTTATTGACTACTCGGTGACAACCGGCATTAGATGGTATAGATAAGAAACCCGAAAGACTGCAGCAGGAAGATAATTTTATGATCAATTCGTATATTATTTTTTTTTTTCCATGGTAATTTGAAACTTGACAGGAACAGGTTTTCTTACTATATAATTATTAAAATTATTTAGTTCTTTTTATCAGTGGAATATATTTGAGTGAGTGAGCGTTTATTAATGCCGCACTATAAAGCAACACCAGGGCTATTGGTGACACATCTCGTAATTTTGGTCAAATGACGAGAGCGACACCTGAGATGGTCAACGTCACTAACCTTTATAACAGATGGGTGTCCCACAGGGGGTGATGTATGGATAATGTTTGTGTAATGGTGTAATTTTGTAATGTACAGTGCATTTGCGGTATGGGCAGTGGCGTAATGGAGAAGATTTGGGCCCCCTTGCAGAGTCAAGTTTTGGGCCCCAAATTGGATTTTACAAAGGGTAGGTACTTGGCGGCAGTCAGGCTTTGCACCCCTCCCCTGTGATGCGGGGTGTACGTTACGCCACTGGGTAGGGCGTACACTGGATACCCGTCTACAGGTCTGACCATTCCTAGGGTGTTCTCCCTCAAAATTGGGGTGGAGCCGAGCTAAATCGCACAGTCACCTGTATGGTGTTCAAGTGAGTGATGGAACATTAACGTCACACTGTTCAGCTACACGAGGCCTTTAGGTGACGGACCTCGTAATGTTGAACTATAGTCAAATGACGAGGTCGACACCTGAGCTGGCACCTCCCTCTCCTAACTACCACACCACACCAACGGGAGAACGTTTGAACTCTCGACATATTCAACGTCTACATGGTAGGTGGCACTGGACTCGAACTCATGACACGCCAGTCGCGAGTTCTTTGCCTTGACCACCGCGGCCTCCGTAGGGTGCTCAAAGCTACGGCTAGAGACAGGCTTACATCCTAGCCCTTTGACGCGGTGAATTTCGGGGGCTTCGATCTGACACCGTCAGGCGAGTGGCATTAGCAACAGCAACAACAAAGAATAGTTGTAAAATCCTTTTAATGCAGGTAATACGCATCGTTATTTTAATCCCGTGACAAGATCAACACCTGATCTGGCATTCCCTCTCCAAACTTCCCCAACGCGAGGACATTGAGCTAAAAATGATCAGCCCCTCTACTCAACATGTTTTAAGTGGCATCGGGACTCAAACTCAAGACTCGCTGGCCTCCAGTTTGTTACCATGACAACTCGGGTATAGCAGTCACTGGTTTTGCGGCACAGAAAGCGCCTTATTAAGGTATCAGACTACTTGCAATAATTTTTTCTTAAAAAAAGGGGAGACAGCGGGATTTTTTTTGTGGTTTTTAGATTTGCTTAGTACATTTTAGGAAATATATATATATGCTAAAATTAAGAAGAGAAAAATAAATTGTTACAACTAAAATGGGTAAAAATTTACAATAGATGACATAAACGCGGCCCATTCTGTACCAAAAGTTTCTGAACAAATTTTAAAATTTTCAATTCTGCTATGTTATCCATTTTTGAAATGACCTTCAGGATAAGAGATATTTTTTAATTTTTACCAAAACTAGAGCACTTTATCTTAATTATATGAAATTGCTTTAAAAAAAAGAGTGATTATATTAACATAAGGGACTGTAAATTTTGTAATAAAACAGATTGATAAATTTGAAAGTTAAAATACTTCTACTATTATACAGAATATTCACAAAAAAAAAAGGAACGAGTCTTATGGTAGTCGCATGCGATGTGTAACATTTGACGTTATCGTGGTAAATACGCAATAGTAACTTAAATCCTGAAAAAAATTAATCGTGTGTGATTGGAAATAATTTTCTATCGAATAATTATATCTTTATTTAAATTTTATTTAATTAACCCAAGGAGTAATGCAAAATTTTTTATCAAAAATAATTATTCTTGTTCAATTTGGGGAAAAGCGGAAACACACGCACACAACAGAATTATGATAACTAAAATATGACATAAACACTTGTGATTTCACAGTATTTAATAAGTGTTGAAAAACAGCGTCAATAACAGTACCACTGTTAGTTGCCGAAACATTTCGATTTGTGTTGATTTAGAGATTGAGTTCATCATTCAAAAAACTATGAGCGGACAATCGTAAAGTTGCCTGACTGACAAATAGATTTGGTAAAGCAGTAGTTGGGTAGGCCGTTGATGTTTGTGAGAGAATTGTGTTCGTTGCACGTGCCCGAAAATCCTTGCTGGGTTGAGCTGAATTATGTGCACTTCTTTTCGGCTGAACTCTTCCAGTTTTTAATTTTGTCCTCACGTTTCTTTTGCCGAAAATCTCGCATATATTCTGCTCTGGATTTACCCGTCTCTACAAATCACAAAATCATGAAAATTTAATTAGCTTGATAAATGTTTAAATATTAGATATATTAGAGAAAATCAAAATTACCCGTGAAAGAATTAGTTAGTTTTCTTTAATCACAATTAAAAATATATTGACAGGGACAGGAATTAACCTCAAAGTATGAAAAAGATTTACACTAAAATATTTATTTGAATAATTCCATATTACTTATTCGTATTTTTTTAAGAATAATGAACTTTGTCAGACGCTTAACAGTTTATTTAATTATTAATATAGTTTACACATATTAATATAACCTCAGATTTCATACACAACGAGCCCTGAGACTTTGACAATTGAGCGTAAGAATCACAAGTTTATCCTGGATGAAGTCTAATAATACTTGCTGGTATGTACGAAGGGGATTTAGAGTCAAAAAAACGAAACTGAGTTTTTGAATTCGAAAATTTTGAAATGCTAAATTTAACAACATAAAAAAGACTGGCCGCTATATGACTACTAGAGTTTAACCCCACGTGTTTATATCTTTACAAGATCCAGCTAAAGGACTTAGCTTCTTCTCTGACCCTAAAGTGAGAAAACAAAACAAAAACAAAGATCCCACGGCTTAGACCTCTCGGGGGGGGGACCCCTCTTGAATGAAGGAGAAAAAACAGAACTTCACTTGGAGGGTACTGAAAAGACGCCGCCAAGCGCGCTGATTGGTCAAATCAAACAGCGCACGCTTCCTCGACTTCCTGTTACGCATTTCCGTCCCTTTCCACGAAATCACTCCAACAAATATCCAGCAACCGAGAGTAAAGATGTTACACATCAAAAATTCAGTTAATTATTTTCAAAATTTTTTAGCAATCGCTGTTTTGATCATTAAAAAAAAAACACGTTTCGAGTAAAACGCGTTTTAAAGTATGACATTTTGCTTAAAGAGTATTGGCACATCTACTTTTACTGAAACACTTGTAGTTTTTGTTCTAGTGAACGGAAAATAAATAACTTGGTATTTTTATAAAGCTAATAAGATGACCTTTAAAATAAAAACATAACAACATTTGTCGATTTTTGGCAAAATTCTCGATTTTAGGGTAATCGGATACCTTAAGAAAGTGGTCAGGAAGCTACTACGATATAGGCGCGTCATGATATATGAAAGGACCATCTCTTGTACCCATGAGAGCATAAGCAGAGAATTCCATTTAGTTATCTCTGAATGACGACTAAAATAGAGCAGAGTAAATTCCTGTTTTGCGAGGATAACGTCAAAAATATCACGTTTTAAAGGATGCAGAGTAAAAGAAGTACGAATATGAAACAACAAAGGCTATTATCCCAATAGAACCGAGATCGGCGTTTTGACTTAAATTTTTTCCCCAATTAAGAAAGATTTAAAGCGCATCAGATTTTTTTAAAGATTGTTTATAACAAAATCCGAACTTATTATCCATCTGTTTCTGGTCTGTTATTGTACCCATTGAGTTGACCACATAAAAGGAGCAATTGCCTTTTAAAATCATAAGTTCGTTTGAATTCTGTTGAACGCGTTAAAATCCAAAGAGCTTTGAAGCCTTCGTGTGTGTAGTGTAGAAGGTAGGTGATGAAGTGGTTGCAACTTCATTATTCTCCCGGAATCCTACTGCCGTAGAATAATCAAGGATGTCTTAAGACTTCTTGTGAGGCCCTGGGCCCTTACCCAAAAGTAGGCCCGGCACCTCTTCACAAATATAGGCCCCATCTATGACCCATAAAATAATGCAGTGCATAGCATACGTTTCGTCAAATATTCGTACAATCCCGAAACTCATAAACGTGTATAACTTACAATCGCACAAATCGGCTAAACAGGCTGCCGCCTTTTGAATGAATGAGTGATAATGGTGTATGGTGGTATGATCGTATTAAGCTGAGTCAAGAACGAGACGAGGCTCCCATTGTGGCCGAGGCCCTGGACCTGAGCCCAGTTGACCCATGCCTTAAGGCGTCCCTGGGTATAGTTATGGTCTCAAACTCGAGACGGGTGTTACGTCTGTCGAATTGTTCGTGTCACTAAAGGCCGTGAAGAAAGACTCATGCATGTTGAATCTGTTGAGGATCGAAGTCCCAGTGTTAGCGTGGTGTGGAGATAGGCAAATTCAAGACAGCCAGCTCAAATATCGTGGTTCAGAATTATGACAATATCGTCACCAACACCTATCATGTAGTTTTCAAATGCGAAGTGAATACACAATCAATCGAATTTTCGGATTTTATGACGACACTTCTTAATAACCCAGATAATTATTTAACTAAGTTTTGAAAAACAAAGTCGTCGTATAAAGGGGCCGATGGACGTGAAATCCGTCATGGTTCCAAGTCCTCTTGTTGGTTTGGTGTGGTAGAAAGAGGGGATTTCAGCTCAGGTCCAGGGCCTCGTCGCATGACTGGGTTTCAGATTAAGAGGTCTGTCGCCAATAGCCCTCACGTTGCTTTGTAGTGCGATGTTTATAAACACTCACTCACTAGGTCTGTTGCCAACAGCCCTCGTGTTGCTTTATAGTGCGACGTTTATAAACACTCACTCACAAAGTCTGTCTACAATAGCCCTCGTGTCGCTTTATGGTGCGACGTTTACAAACACTCACTCACTCACAAGGTCTGTCGCCAGCAGCCATCGCGTTGCTTTGTAGTGCGACGTTTATAAACAATCACTCACGCACAAGGTCTGTCGCCAACAGCCCTCGCGTTGCTTTGTAGTGCGACGTTTATAAACACTCACTCACAAAGTCTGTCTACAATAGCCCTCAATTTAGCATCGGTACACCGACTTCAATAAACAACCAATTGTAAAAGTTTATATTTTGTGAATGAGAATATTTTGTTAAAATGTAATTATGAATGGAGGAGAATGAAAATAAAATGAATCTTACTCTCTCTCTTTTTGTTTTGTTTTCAAAAATTAGAAGTATTTTTTTTAAAAAAATGTATTAACTACTGAAGAAGGAAATTCTAATAGAATTTTAACATGATATTGATATTGGCATGGTGTAAAACTCTGAATGTATTTACGTGTATAGAAAATATGTATGTAAGGTGGGTCCTGAATTACAATCTTTCTCCTCTATTCCCCCCCCCCGACTTATAAAGGGGGGGGGGAGAACTTACACCTTTAAGCGAATAAGCTGTAATATTATTTCTGTACCGTAATTATTTTAAGGAAAAAAAAGAATCGATAAATAGAAAAAATAGAACCAATATGAATAATCATAACAATTAGAGAGCCTTTCTGTCAGGAAACTGATAAACGGAATACGTGGATTCAACACATCAATGACGATAAAAATTAAAATATGAATTTTTTACATCCAAAAAATACACATTCCAGAGTATCTGATAAATAAATGCTCAAGTGAATTAAGTTCACACGCTCTCGACAACAAATTCTTTGTTTCAATTGATGAGGTCTATTTTCTTTTTTTCTTTGAGGTCAATAAAATTTCTGTCTCGTATCAATAGGCATTAAACATTCTTCCAAATTGTTTACTTTATAAGAATTCAAGTGTAAAGATTATATCAGAGCCGCCTGCAAAAAACACAAAAATAATGCAGAATATATTAGACTACAGAAGGTTTTGTGAGAGATTTCTTTTTCAATCATTATTATGTTAGACACTTTCAGTTTTAATCTTTATTGTTTGAGACACTTTCAATTTTTAGTTCTTGATCGAATCATTCATCATTGTCTAAAATACTTTACTTGTTTTTTTTTATTTATCTTCTCTCTGATTAGCTCTTTTCTCCTTTTTCAATTCTACTCTTTTAGACAGGAAACGGTAGATTTGTGTGCGCGCGTAAATGTTTTATTTATCTGTTGGAAAACTACAATAATTCATCGTAATCATCGGTGCGTAAAAATTTCAAATTTTTTTTTCTCATATATATTTTATATATATTTTTTCATATTGCAGAACCTTTTTAGAACTATTTTTCTTAAGAAGATTTAAAATTGTATTGCCTCCCACCCGGTATAGTGGTTAATACCGCTGACTGCTGTGTGGTAGGGCTTGGGTTCGAATCCCTGAGAAGCCATGGATGTTTGTAAATGTATAGTGCCTTCGCGCGGCATGGGGGTTCTCTAAATAGCTATGGAGCCTCAAGTCCTTTCGTGAGGTTGAAGGAAGAGAAAGAGAGGTGGGAGGCCTCTGAACACCCCCAGGGTGTCCCTCTCAAAAATGGGTACGAACCGAGCAAAATTGTACTGTCACCTTTATGGTGCTCAAAGCTAAGGCTAACGACAGGATTACAAGTCTAGCCCCTTGCCACGATGAATTTCGTGGACCTTGGTCTGCTGTTACTGTTTATCAGGTGGTATAAGTAACAACAACGAAATTGTAGTAGAAATGAAATAAACAGGCTGAAAGCTTGCTGGTTGAAAATTAATTTTATGAAATATAGATAATTCTGCGAAATTTTGATATTTATTCAATGGGCATGCAAAAGACAATAATTACCCGATTTGCAGCGGGCTGACTGACGAGGCTCAAAGCCCTTCCATTGCATGGTGTGGAATTTTGGAGAGTGAGGTGCTAACTTAGATGTAGTTCTCAGGGACTTGTTTCCTATAACCCTCTTGTTGCTTTAGATTGATAACGGTAATGGTTATACATTTTCGTGCAACCTTAGAGAAATCTCTATTGCTTACTCCTCATAATAAGTTGAACAAAGAATAATTTGTTGAAGTCATATAAAAATATATAGCAGTCCACATTGAGTGCAGCGCAACAACGCTGTTGGAGGGGTGATTGGAAACCACTCTTCCAGTTGATTTAGTTTCTGTTTCGCTTTAGAAGAGCGAAGAGAAAATGACGTCACATCTCTAACAACCAAGCTCGTCTTTCGACCGGCTGCCGCATTTCGACGGAACGAGGAGAGAAAAGGGAGGAATTCTTAAATAACAACGATTAAAGAATATAATATTTTTAAGACCGTTACTCGTTACCTCTTAAATATCTGCGTGCGGTTATTGAAAGGAGATTTTAACTAACCACTTGGAAAAAGTAAGAAAAGGTGGGGAAAAAATTATGAAAAAATTACCGTTACCAATAGCTTTTTTCTTTTAGAGCGACGTTAATTCAAATCAGTCAACTGTTTATTTTTTATGACTGATCTTATTCTATTCTTATTATCCCTTCTTCTGCTAAAATATGTTGATTTTCAATAGTAAGTTTCTTTTCTGAGTTTCCTGTGGGATTCAATAGAGTTAAAAGGGGGTTGACACGCGTTAAATTTGTCAAGGCTCAAAGAACTACCATTGGCCTGGTGTGGGAATTTGAGGAATGAGGTGCCAATTCAGGTGTCGTCCTCGAAGACTGGACTAAGAATTATTAGATTCATCATCAATGACCCTTGTATTGCGTTAAAGTGTAGCGTAATAAAAATCAAATCAAGTACAGAAAAAAAAACATTGTAATAAATGCAGAACCAACAGAAATGCAGAAACCACAAGTGCAGGGAGTTGGAGAATATTTCCCTCCCCTTCAGTTCCGTGCCAAAATTGTGGAGGTGGAGATAGGTGGTGTCGCCATCTATCGTTAAGTTCAACCTGTCTCACAGGCAATGGCAACTTTCATTCCTTCCCCCTGCGGGAAGGACACGACGACAACAACAGATTCTGTGGGGAATATTTTTAAAAAAATAATTATAATCTTAAAGTTGTACGAAGAAAATACAGAAATTAAAAGCACATTTTAAAGAATTGAACATTTTTCGTATTTTACCTCTACTGATAACAAAATCAATTAAACATAAACGAGTGAGTGAATATTAACGTCGCACTGATTAGCAACACGAGGGCTTTTGGCGACGGTCCGCGTAATTTTGAACCTTGGTCAAGGGACGCGGACGACACCTGAGCTAGCACCCCTCTCCTAACTACCACACCACGCCAAAGGGAGGACGTTTGAGCTCTCGACAGATTTAACGTGCCTCGCTCCCCTACACGGCGGGTCTTTAGTGGTACTGGGATCGAACTCATGACACGCTAGCCATGATCTGATGCCTAGATTGCTCGGCTACCGCGGCTACAATAAAAAAATAAATATCGAATTAAAGCATCAAATTTATTATGCACTTAATAAAATTCATACAAAAAAAGAGTTATTGCGAAATTTTTTTATCTGTAAAATCTTCATAAAAACTCTGAATGATGCAATAAATGAAGTAGACAATCAAAGAATAGTTTCTCGAGTAAGTGAATATTAACGTCGCACTATTCAGCTACACGAGGGCTTTTGCCGATGGACCTCGTAATTTTGAACCATGGTCAAGGACGACACCTGAGATACCACCCCCTCTCCTAACTTTCGCATCACACCAAAGAGGGGACGTTTGAGCCTCGACATATTTAACATACATCGGCTGCCTCTGCACGGCGGATCTTCAGCGGGTACTAGGCTCGAACTCATGACACGCCGGCCACTAGGCTACTACGGTCACATATCTTTCTCAAAGCGTGCACATAAATATAAATCCATCTTTCACATTCTCCGTTTCATGATTTAATTTTATTTAAGAAAAACTTTTCATATTTGTCTAAAAGGGTCTCAAATATAAATTAAAAATCGAG
The DNA here is from genome assembly GCA_019973975.1 of Trichonephila clavata. NCBI lineage: Eukaryota > Metazoa > Arthropoda > Arachnida > Araneae > Nephilidae > Trichonephila > Trichonephila clavata. Next base: position 144,090 of record BMAO01002403.1, read on the forward strand.
AAATTTGAGCTTTAATACGGACTTTTTTTTATAACAATAAACATTTCCTAAAAATAGAAAGTTGTAAATAGTTACGGATTAATAGAGAAAGTATTTTTTAGAAGGAAATGTAAGAATAACAATAAAAGATGAATTAAAATAATTTTAATGAAAGAAATTTTATACATATATTTAAATATACAACAGCAGCATTAACATTTAATTTTAGAAATGAATTATATTTACCATATCGTGAGATCAAATGGGTTTCCTTAATGTTATATTTCGGTTTTAAAATTCCTTAGTAATTGAATAATTGGGTCTTTGTGGTATGTATTTGTTGTTCTTGCAAGAAAAGAAAAATAACGTTAAATAAATGAATTTAAATTAGAGGGAAAATAGAATAATTTGCAAAATAACAAGGAGCAAATATTTATTTCCACAAAAAATTAAATTTAAAAAAAAAGGGGGGAGGGTTTCATTAATGTTTAAATTCATTTTCGTTAATTTATTATTTAAAAAAAAAACAACAGAGCAATGAAATAAGAAGATAAACTGTTAAATATGGATTGTCTAGCATTTTATTTTCTTCCTTGCTGCTTTTAAGGCAAGGCAAAGCTTGAAAAAAATTTATGACAATGGACCCAAGTCTAAAAACCAATGTTAAAATTTACGCAGATTGTAGAGCAGTGTTACGAATTCAATTGTTTTTGTCGTGTGTTTTTATCTTGGGATATATATGAAAGACGAGTGGAACAAAAAGAAGAATATAAACATTTATTACAAACGATGATCCCAACATATAACAGAAGGGATGCTCTGTTTTCCATTAGAGACGGGAATCCATTTCAGGCGAAAGTCCAACTTCTTTTCCCGAAGAAGATACATCCAGGCCTTATTCGGGATTCGAACATGGCCGCGGTAGCCTAGTGGCCAAGGTAACGGACTCGTGGCTGGCGCGTCATGAGTTCGAACCAGTGCCGCTGAACACTCGACTTCTAAGGGAAAACGATGCACGTTAAATATGTCGAGAGCTCAAACGTTCTCCCGTTGGTGTGGTGTGGTAGTTAAGAGAGGAGGGGTGTCAGCTCAGGTGTCGTCCTCGCCACTTGACTAGGGACCAAAATTACGAGATCCGTCTCCAAAAGCCCCCTCGTGTAGCTGAACAGTGCGACGTTGAGATTCGTTCACTCTTCCGTTGACGTGGTTTAGTAGTTCGTAAAGGAGGTACCTGCTCAGGTACCGTCTTCGTCACTTGACCGAGGTTCAAATAAGTTGAGTCTGTTGCCAATTGCCCTAGTATTGCTTTATAGGGCGACGTCAATAAATATGCTTATTTACTTCAGTTCTTGAACTGTCTGTTGTTGTTGTTACTTATGTCACCTGATCGAAGTCCACGAAATTCATCGCGGCTTGGGGGCTAGATTTTTACGCCTGTCGTTAGCCTAAATTTTGAGCACCATGCTGGTGACAGTACGATTTTGCTCTGTGCCACCACAATTTTGAGGGAGAACACCATGGGGTGGTCAAGGGCCTCCCATCTCTCTTCCCCTTCCACCAACCTCACGAGAGGACTTGCGTCTTGGCAGCTATTTAGAGTACCTCCATGCCGCGAAGGCACTATACGTTTACAAACATCCAAGCCTTCTCCGGGATTCGAACCCAGGCCCTACGGCACCGCAGTCAGCATCAGTAATCACAATACCGGATGGATGGCTCTTGAATTGTCTGCGAAGAATATGCAACCAATTTAAAAACTCCTTTTCACCATACAAGAGGGAATTGCGGACTGGCATTTCCTTTTAACAGCCAATTACTTCATTGTAGATTTGCCGAGAAATATAACCTTCCAAATGAAGAACTTTTATCTCATGTGGTGGACCTTTATCTCCTTCATAGTGTGAGTTTCTTCGATCAACGGCTTCTTGAAACAACACAAATCGACATTACTATTTGTTATTTACAACTGTATGTACAAAATAATCGATTAATAGGCAGAAAATAAATTTATCCAGATATCTCTGTCATTTAGCAAAAACTAAAACTTTACTATACCCTTACTTACGAATTCATCTGATATTTAAAACATAGTATACAATTCTACTATATATCAGTTTACTAAATAAAGTTACCCTTAAACAAATAACTCTTGCTCGAAAGTAAATTTTCATTTGAAGTTACAAAGCATGAAAAGAGAAATCTTGTTTGTAATCTAATATGCGACGAAATGTGTTTTTAAAGGATATTAATAGTATTATAATTAGATATTTATATCAAAGGAAAAATAAAAAAACGTTCTTAATGATTGATTGTTTTACTACGAGTCAAAATTGTGACAATGGCGCAAGCGGAAGGGGGAAAATTTGCCCTTTCAGCAACGACAGTAACCTGTAATTTGTGAATCAAATTGGGAGCACCGTACAAGGAAGGGCTAATATGCTTGCCACAGTTCAGAAGTACGTCATTCTGCGTCTAGAACAACAAAAAATAGGTGCGAAACCTAGAATTTCGTGAGCTTTTAAGGAAGATTAAGAAGTTATGTTCGAAATAAAAGTGTAAAAATACCGTTACAAAATATTTAAATAAAAAATTATAGTTTAAAAGAACTAAAAAGCACCTTTTTATAGGTAATCGAACTAAGTTGTGTGTAACTTAATCTTTTAATCGCCAAATCTGGAAATGGGATCTGAAATTAATAGCAAATGAGGGATGGGATCTGAAAATGGGAAATCGTTAATCCTGATCAGGACAATGGAACAAAATTATTAAATTATTGTATTGTCATCGGTCCTGAACAAGTGAGCAAAGTTTCGAGTTAATCTGACCTTTTAAAGTGGATAAAAATATTGAGTTCAAAGATTCCGTTACATACAAACTCAATGGCGCAACAGCCCATGAGGGCCAAGGCCTACTGTGCCCATCTCAGTATACGTGACCATTGGGCGCTGGGGTGCATGAGCAGATGTTCCGATCAGGTGGTCAGCCTGAAGCGAAACCCCCAGTGTTTGGTCCCCAAGTAAGCTTGGTTCTCATTTTATCGACCCACTGATGGGATGAAAGGCTGAGTCAACCTTGCCCAGCCCGGGGTTTGAACCTCGGTCCTGTGGTCTGGAAGCGCGATGCACTAACCATTCAGCCACTGGGCTTCTCCGTTACATACAAGTGAAGCTTATAAAAGGGTGTTAAAAAACGTGATTTTTATCTTCTTTCTTTGCTGAATTCTAAGGTTCTTATTTTATATAACTATTATCACGGTTAAATTAAAAATATTAGTAAAAGATAAAAGTTCGGCAAATGAACATCACATTTAATACACCTACTTTCGATCATAATAACAGAATCATTTTGCTCAGTATCAATTTTATTTTCTTATTCATACAAATCAAAATACTCGCTGCTTTATAACTAGGCCAGTGCTTTCTCTTTTAGTGAATGTTTCTCTCATGTGATTGAGAATTGTGATTTCCTGAACCATTAGACAGACTTGAAATTTGGCAAAAAAGTTTCTTTTGGTAAGAAAGGGTCCGCTTAAAATGAGTTTTGCGCGATTCGACTCCCAAGGGGAGGGGGGTTAGACTTAAATATACTTACGCTTTAAAAATTCCTATTCTGTTCTTTTTAAATCAAGAGGCAAGGGCTATGACTTTCTTACTGGTCATGGTAATTTTAAAATCTACTTCAACAAAATAACCTGTGACCTTCCAAACTTTGTGACTGCAATTTTGGTGGTGAGCAAAGTGTTGAACATCTTATTCAAAATTTAGGAAAGGAAGAAAAAGCCCGGAAGTTAAAATAATGTGTGCTCTTAAAGTAAATTGGCCTCCAAATTTTTTCGGTACTAAAGAGATTTTTTTTCCACATGTTAGATAATCATATGACATGCGTGTCTGCGGTTTTTTGCATCCATAAAATCTATCGACTCCGCCCGGGATCGAACCCGCAGCCTTAGGTTTAGGAGGCGGGCATGCTACTTCTAAGCTTCCGAGCCAACTTATTTTGTAACTTCATTGATTTGATTTTGTGATTTTATAACTTTTTTCCTTTGATTTTGTTACAAAATTGTTTAATTTTTAATGTTTGTCTTCGAAACTTATTTGTTTTTGTTATTTCATTTGGTTCGTAACCTTTGTTTGTTATATTTTTCCTTTACTTCATTTGTCTTATTTTGTTTATTTTACTTACATTTATAAACCCCGTGTGATACTTGTGGTACATTGAAATTATTTTAACTGTTTTCAATAAAAAAAAATCGAAAACTTAATGCTAGGATGTAGATATTGATAATTTTAAAAACAAAATAGTCACACAACGGGGGTGCATTATCCTAATGATCAAGGTCACGTACACGTGGTTAGTGTGTCATGAGATCGAGCCTAGTGCTGCTGAAAACCCGCCGCGCTGAACGTAAAAATCTCTCGAGGATCAAACGTCTCCCGTTGGTGTGGAAGTTAGGGGAGGGAGGTGCCAGCTCAGGTGTAGTCCTCGTCACTTGACTATGACTCAAAATTACGAGGTCCGTCGCCAATAACCACTGTGCAGTTTAATAAAGCGAGTATGTATTCACTTCCTCCTAATCATATCACATCGTGAAAAACCCAGAGAAGCAGGCAGATATAACGGCTATTACAGCATAACCTTTTTTATTTGGAAATAATCTTTTTTTTAATAGGCTGCGGATTGGAGTTTTTCCATTGCAGGCTTCTAGTACATTCCCCGGAAGCTGGTATCTCTTTCTAGTGTGGCACCCTATAGGCGGATACCAATCGCCGCAGGTAATTTTGACGCCCAGTTTCCTCCCCAGAGGAAGGCACCTGGGCTCAGACGATGCATACCTGTACTAGGATTTTTAATTTTACCGATAGCACCCATGCCAAACAGGCACTCTAGGGATCTTTTACATGCCGTATAATCGTACGACATGGCCGCTGTCGATTTTTTTGCATCCACCGACTTGGCCGGCATCGAACCCGCGACCTTAGGTGCAGAAGGCCAGCGACAAACCAACCACGCCACTTGGAAATAATCTTGTAGGCAAGAATGGAAGCTTAAAATGTGGCGACAAAGAAATTTAATCTTAAATAAAGTTATATATTACTAGAGGTGAATTTCAAAAGGATAATTATAGTTTTATTTATAAATAAATACTTTTTTAAATCTTTTTAAACCTTTATTTAATTAATATTCACTTTTTTTAAAAAACTTTAAATGTGTGTGTGTGTGGGACTGACCTATATATTGCATAATTATTGATTTCCGAATTACGTTCGGCAACACAGTGCATTTAATAGCCATATTTGATTGAATTAAAGAAAAGGAGAAAAAAAACTCTTTCTATTAACGTGTTTTATTTACCTGCGACATGATTTAGAATTCAATGTTGTTCTAATTGCAAGATCCAGTTCTCTAATAAATGGTCATCCTTTATTTAAAAAAAGATAATTATAAACTACTTATTTTGAATTAAAGACTGTCGGTTGATTATCTGTTTGTTTGCACCAATTAACTGGTTTATTTCTACTAACTTGTTCAGGTCAATCAGACTGCAGAAGCAGCAAAAATACTTTACATGGAATATGATTTATAGGTAGGTCAGGTGACTAGAGAAAAATAAATCTCGCAAAAATCGTCACCGGCATTTCATTCACGTGGTCTCTTCATCTCGTCGTCTCCGTTGCCATGGTAACATGATAACAATTACTACGGGATTGGATAAGTTGAATTGTTGTGTAACACATTCGTGCCAAGCGATGCTCAACATTTAATTTAATTTAAGGTGACTGAAACTTTCGAAATTGTGCAATTTTGAAAAAGCGTATAAATGAATAATTTTTTTTGATATTTAGTATCAGTTTTGAATTAGAATCTAGAATTTCTAAAATTGTTTAAAGAATATTATTACTGAAAAAATTATTTAAATGCAATTTTTTGACAAAAAATGGACAAAAAGAATGACATATTTTCAAAAATTCCTCTTATATGTGAAAAATGCTTCTATCATAATATTTTGCCGATATACTAAAAAGACTTCTATATCGGACTTGATGTAAAAATTTTGAAAAATTCACTTTTTCATAATTATAATCAAATAAAATAATTGCGCGGTTTTTTTTGTTTAATTTTTTTTTATTTTGATATGATTAAATATGAATAAATCCACTTCTGAGTTAAATATTTGAAACTTTTTCGTTCAACTGCTGTATAAAAGTCCTAACTATATTTTCGCAAAATATTATTATTATAGAAAAAATTTTCACAAAAAGATAATATTTTAAAAATACTTCATTTTTTCTTCATTTGTTGCCAAAAAAAAAATGCTTTTAAATAATTTTTTTAATAATATTCGTAAATAAATTATAAATCAAAACTTAAAATCAATTGAAATCAGAGAATAAAAAACTGTACTATATACTTTTTGCATGTATTTTTCAAATTCAACGGACACTAAATAAAAAAAAAAAACATTTATATGTTTTTTTTTTCAAAATTACGGTTCCAAACGTAGTCAGTTACTTTAAATATTTTTCTTTGAGAATGAAAATCTGTTAATATATATTAATTACTTTAATAGACAATATATTCCATAAAGTAGCAGAAAAAAATTATTAATTAAATTAAAATAAGCAAAGAGAAAAATTGAAGATTTAAAAATTAGTTATAAAAATTATTTGTGACTACTCTTGAAATGTACTTAAAAAGTATAACAATGCAAGTTACAGAGAGTATTTTTTTTGTTCTCATTATTACTTTTACGCTTGACAGTTACAGTAGTTAAAAATACCCATGCGCTAGAATAAACATGACAATAGAATAAAATCAGAGGATTATAAAATTGTATTATATATTTTACAACACTCAAAAAACCTGTCTTGTGATAAAAATGTTGAAAAAAATATTTTTCTTTAAAAAGTTCTAATTCATCAAAAACATTGGAAATGTGATTTATCGAATTTGTGTAAGATTTTCTTTCAAAACATTTATTTAACAATTTTTTTTTCTTCTTTTTATTTCAAAGTTAAAACAATCCTTGTTTATTTATTTCGGAACCCAGTGAAATCCCCCCCTTCCCCCGTCAGTTCTCTGTGTGTGGTTCATGCACCGGCCTTACCTCACAATCGTTAGCGCGTGGAATCTGGAAAAACCCGAACACCCTCCATAATCGTGTCTAATGCACCGAAAACGAAAGCAAAAGCATCGCTTCGCGCCGAAAAAGAAAAAAAAAAGAAAGAAAGAAAAATGATTCAACACACAGCTGTGAAGAAGGGAGGGGAAAAAAGGACTTTCCAATCCGAAACCTTCGAAAGGAGAACTTCTACCGAAATGGCGCTAAAAGCGCAAACGATTCCATGGAACGAAAACTCGACTCGATAATCATCTAGGATTGTTAAATGTAGTTAAAGGGGAGAGGGGTGTGTGTCAGTGTCGGCCTCTTTTGGTGAGTAGCTGCATTGTCTTACGGTATGGAGGGGCGGGGGGAGACCCCAATTCGCGACGTCGAAAGTGGGCCATTGACCCAGGTGCAGACAGATGATAGTCGTAGCTCTGGCAGACACAGCGTCTAGTCACTCTTATCCCTCTACTCTTGCTGGGTGGATGCAATAGCGGAAGGAGAGACTCCGTTGCGTGGAGGTTAGGTAGTGCCGTAATTACTTGGGAGTATTCCGGAGATGTATCTAAATAAACATTGGGCGAAGGGATGCAAAGTTTTCGGTGCGAGAACTCGCTTTTTATGTGAATGCGGAATCTAAGGTAGAGGGGAGGTGGGCAAGTTGCCAGAAATGATAATATAATGGGGTATGAGTGAATTTGATCTTTCGCTATCTGACGTGCAGGTCAGCAGCTCTTTATTGATTTTTTTTTTAAGATCTCTGTTTTTTTTCCATAATTTGTAATGAGGTGACGCATTGGGTGTGGATTATTATGACTAAAATTTTTGAATGCAACGATTATATATGTTTTTATAATTAAAACTCGTCTCTGGAATATATTTTTTAAGTAATTATTTAATTTTAAAATACCGTAAAATCCGGCGTTCAACTCACTCACACCGCCGTATAATGCACTCCTTCACTTTCAAGCTGCAATTTTTAATTTTTCTAGGTATCTTCGACGAAAAACGCGCCCCTCCTTTTTTTTACTACGAAACCTGAAACGTGTGTGTGCAACGCTCTTATGTTTTTACGTCATTTATTCGAGGCATTATCCCAGACTTTAAAAAAAATACGGTATTCTTCTAGAACACAACCCTTTAAATTCATTAGGTATGTCATTTGTTTAAATAAACAATATAGAAGTTTAATTTTTTTATGGTCATCTCTTTTTGAAGTTAACTTTATGCTCTCTCGGCGTATAATGCGCACCCGTAAAAATTCGATCCTATTTTTTCTGTTCAAAATGCGCGTAAAGCGCCGGATTTTACGGTAATTAAGTAAAGTGACATATTGCTCCAACGAAAAATTGAACAGCTAAGCCATGTTGAAAAAAACAATTTTTGAATGTATTAGCCATCATTCGGCTCAAGTGTAGTATAGGGAAGGGGGGGGGGCGTTGAATTTGGCGATTTTTATATAGATATTATGGTGAGATAACAAATTCATTTTAGCTTCCGGATATTTATCCCTAAGTGAAATAGCTTGGCGATCGATTTGGGTCGCTAAAAGTAATTGACATCGCCCCCCTCCCCCATACTAGACTTTAAAGCATCATTCATATTAAGAATATATTTAGTCATCCAGTGAGTGAGTGAATAATAACGCCTCACTGTTCCTGTAATCGACAGTTTTTGGCGACGAACCTCATAATTTTAAACCGTCGTCATATGACGCGGATGTTACACTCTAAGTTCCGCACCATACCAACGGGACGACGTTTGAGCATCGACAGATTTTCTGTGCATCGCCCCGCCCCTACAAGGTGGGTCTTAAGTGGTACTTGGCTCGAACTCATGACACGCCAGCCATGAGTCCGTTACCTTAACCACTAAACTACCACGGTCTTAAGCCGTAAAGAAAGTATAGTGTTTAGTGACGCTGAGTGCTATGTTGAGGACATAGGTTTAAATCCTGGCAGTGGCGCACACAAGGGGGGTGTCCTGGGGGTCCGGACACCTCCCCAAAGCCCTTGATTTTTTTTTCGATTGATGATATTCCTATATATATTTAACATAAAATTTAACTAAGTACTTGAAAGAACAATTTATTTTATTAATTAATGCAAAATAAAATTCAATAATTTATTTCTTACTGTTTTTTGTTAACAAAATCAGAAGAATCAATTGGTGTTGTCTTGAGTTATGATACGAGTTGGGGGACTTTAAGCCATGCCCCCCCCCCTTGAAAATTTTTTGTGTGCGCTACTGAATCCCAGAGAAGTTATGGATGTTTGTAAGTTTATGGTGCCTGTGCGGTATGAGAGCACTTTAAATATCCGGTGAGCCGAAAGTCTCGAGAGGTTGGTGATAGGGGAAGATGGGTGTGAGAACCGCCCCCCCCCCTCGCCCAAGAATGTTCTTAAAAATTTGGGTGAAACGGAGCCAAAACTTATTGTCACCTGCATGGTGCTCAAAATGAGTGAGTGAATATTTACACCGTATAGTTCAACTACTCGAGGGCTTTTGCATGGTAATCTAGCTCTCTTGACACGATGAATTTTGTGGACCTCGATACGATACTGTTGATCGTGGCATTAGTATCAACACAACCTAAATATGTTTTCAGTCCGTACCGAGCCTAGGGAATGTGTTTAAAAGTTGTATTTAATTATATTTAAAAAAATGGTGAACAACAGAAGTTACTGGCTTAAATTAATACTACTTTAAAACACAACATTGGCTCCGAATCTTGTCTAGTGATGAAAATAACACTTGAACAGGCATGTCACTCTCCTAATTTCCACACCATGTGAGAATACTGAGGCAACAACTCCGAGAATTATTAACGAAGGATTTTTCATGAAATCAAGATTCGAACATTGCAGGCCTCAAGTGGTCGTGGTAGCCTAGTGGTTATGATCACGGACTTGTATGCGGTGGGACATGAGTTCGAGCCTAGTGCCACTGAAGACCTTTTATGTACAGGGGCTGATGCACGTTAAATCTGGCAAGGCTCAAACGTTCTCTCTTTGGTGTGGTGTGGAAGTTCGGTGAAGGGGTGTCAACTCAGGTGCCATCCCCTCACTTGACTGTGGTTCCAAGTTGTGAGGTTTGTTGCCAATCACCCTCGTGTTGCTTTATAATGAGACATCTAAAAACACTCATTCATTCACGCATTGCAATGCCTCGAAGCGTAAGACCGTGACCAATTTTTAAAGTAGGATAACTTGACGTAGATGTGGAGAGTAGGGAGCCAACTCAGGTGTCAATCTAGTCACAAACCCCATGGCTCAAAATTACGCGACTTATTGGCCGGGAATAGGTGGACCTTTGTGCTGGGCAGAGATATGCTGCCGAGAAACGTTTAACGAGATTTGTAAGCTAACAAGATTTAAATGATTTGTTGCAATCCCACACACAGACGCAGAAGTTCTTTTTCTTATTTATTCGTCAAATGTGTCATGGACTTTCAAAGCAGTTTTCGTCTCTTATATTTGATATGAAAACAAAGTTTTGGTGCGTGAAACACTTTATTGTAATTTATTGAATATAGCAGCTAAAAAATCGCAGAAAACACAATAACGTAAATGTTTTCGTTTTTACAGCGATCAGATATTTTAATACAAACACATTCAGGAAAATGCAAACAAACCCGATTTTCTTAAGGGTTTTGTTAACTCGCCGTTTCTACGGGAATAGGAAAAGATATTATTGCACTCTTTCTTCCGTGAAAATAATAGAGCCCTAATGTTTCGTTTCTGTATACTTTATTGGCTTCGATACGCACAGATAGGATTTTGTCTTTTTATGAGTTGAAAGTAATAAAATTAAACAAGGCAGAAAGCGCTTTTTGTGAAACAACGCTTTTACATTATATAATAACAAATGTTTAATGAGTGCAATATCGCCGCGCGTGCGCTAAGTAATAAACATATTTCAAAATAAAATTATAGATAGACAGACTACGTGATGTTGAAAACGCAAAACCAAGAATAAATAGCTAGGAAGTGAAGGAATTCGGTAAACAGAGAAAGGGACAGCATTGAGAGAGAAAAATGTTTATTTTGAAACGATACTGTAATACGCGAGAACATCAGCTGAGTAGGTATATGACCACCACGGACGGACGTCCAGGTCCTATACCTAACTATTGCTTCATACAAGAAGCAATTTGTCAAGGTACAGAGTCAATGAGACTACCAATGGTGTTGTGGTAGATGGGTCTACATTCTTTTTTACCCATTGCGATTTTTCATTATCCGAACTCGGTGGTGGTAGGGCATTAAAGAGTTGACCAATCACTTCCCAGACATGCTCAATTGGTGAGAGATCAGAGAAGAAAGGTTGCCAGGAAAGCATCTGTACAACTTGCAAAGCACGTTGACTGATGCGTTGTGTGCGGTCGAAGCTTTATGCTGCTGGCAAGGGACATTGGGCACCCTCAGAAGGAAAGGGACTGTCACTGGCTGGAAAACATTATTCGTGTATCGTTAGGCTGTCAAAGTGCCCTGAATACAATCCAGATGTAATTTGCTATCGTAAGCCAGGTTGACCAAAATTATGTATGATGCCACGTTGTTTTGTGTGGTATCTTCCAGAGATGCAGTCAGAATGGACCTATCATCACGTCGGCACCACACTCATACTCGGTGATCACATGATTGGCCTAAAAACACAATCACACAAGCTGGGATGTACATGAAATGCAAAAGAAATGCTGATAGTATTATAGCAATGTAGTTTTATTTAGGAAATACACAGCTGCAACAGCAATAAATAAATACGTTGTGCGTTGGCTTATTTCTAGTCTTAAAGGAAGCTACTATCTCGCGGAACATTGATTCATAAAATTATTAGACGTCTTCTAACGGAATTGCTTACCATACGTTCTGCAATTGGCTTGTTAGATCAGCGCGATCAAAGCCAAAATATACTGTATTGAGGAAAGAATTTTTAATCGCACTGGTATAAAAATTAGAAAGGCATATCGCGTGTAGATGGGCATTATGCTGTTGAAATGTAGCCCTTCGGGCTCGTGAAAGAAAAGTCTAAGCTATGAATCGTAGAATTGCTCATTGACGAATTTCCGTATCTGAAAAATCTCCGTTCTCTTAATTAAATGGCATTCTGTATCATAATGCCCAGTGGTCAGGCTGTTTGGTAAACGGCAGTTAAGTGACTAACACCGCCAGTTGGACGTCTCCAGACACATTTAAGTTGTTTCTCAGGGTTCTATTCAAAGGGGGACTTATCGTTGGAAACAATTCTGTTCTACATCAATCCGTAAGATACAAACCAAATGCGCCTGACATCACTGCAAACGTGCTGGCGATGTGCAAAGATGAAGGACAGTTGACAGTCCTGTTCAATCAATGTTATTACAGTCAATCGCGTCAGATCGCTCATACGAACGCATCAGGAGCTGTGAGAGCCAATCGGCTAATTACTTTGTCTTCACGTTCTGTCGTCACTCTGAGCCAACCGGAACTTTCTTGACGCTTTGTACAATATCATTCGCTAATGTCATTCGCGAAGGCCTAGTGGTCTAGGTAACGGACTCGTGGCTGACGTGTCATGAGTTCGAGCCCAATACTGCTGAAGACCTGCCGTGTAGGGGAGCGATGCATGTTAAATCTGTTAAGAGCACGTTAAATCTCAAACGTGCTCCCGTGGTGTGGTGTGGTAGTTAGTAGGGGGGCAGCTCATGTGTCATCCTCGTCACTTGACAATGGCTCAAAATTGCAAGTTCCGTCGCCAAAAGCCATCAAGTATAGCTGAACAGTGCGACGTTAATATTCACTCACTCGTTCTGGGGCGCCAGCTAGGTAATCATTTGCATAATCTACCTTGAAATATGTGTTTACACGATTTCATCGCATTTGGATAACTTTTTCTTGGTGCGTAGCTTTTTATGTGACAGATTGCATGTTATGTAGCAAAAAAAAATGTGTAACTATTGGTGTGATGAGGCATTTCTGCTTCGAAGCTTTCAATTTACTTAGTAAGCTCTTAGATCTGGCTATAACTTGTTAGTTCTGTGCTGTCGTTTATGCATTTTCAAATGTGTTTCAGGTATGTGCCTATTTCAATAATTCATAATGGGTTAAAGAAAATTCATCCATTATAAGGTTATGAACTCAGAGCAGAAGAGATTGGTTTAAGCCCTGCAAAAAGTAGTCATCACCCTGCTATATTTATTGCTGCTTAACTTCCACTTTGAATTTTTGATATTTATTCAGCATGAGTTTGAAATATATATTCATTCATAATTTTCTTCTGTATTTCGAAATTTACTCATCAGATATATATATATATGTTACCGTAAAAGCGTATAATTCAGTTATTTCATAGAATAACTAGATATTTCATGAAATAGCTAGACACAAATCAGTTAAAGTATATATAATAGATAGAAACATTTGCATGCTTTACCTTGTTATTCTATGAAATAACTAAGGGTAGTCGTGAAAGGGAAAAATAAACCATTTCAAAGATATTTCGTAAATTAATTGATCATAAATAACTAAAATCTCTCGAAAAATACATTTTATTCCTTTTGCGGATAAATAATTAGGGAAAGCAGATGAGATATAATTTATTATTGCTAACATTAGTTAAACAGGAAGGGGAAAAAAGAATATGTTGCAAAAATAGATTATATTTAAATATTATGAACAAAATACATGCTGGGAAAAAAACTATTCTTCATGAAAAAAAATCGCGTAAACTTTTTAAAGTCAAAATGTAAGCGAATATTAATTTAAATTTTATGAAATACCTTTATTTTACTTTTCATTATGAATTAGAACAATGATTGTTGTGAAGACCTTTTGGATTGCACTGCTTATTATTTTTGAAACAAGCCAACTTTTTACCATTATACATTTTTTTTTTAAACTAGCACTTTTTAAATGCTTGTCCAGTACCGTAACTTTGAACTATTGCAACAGATCGAAGCGTTGTATCAATATTGGAACTTCTTCAATGGAAATTAATTCCCGCTTACATAATATGTGCTAAACTGATATCTAGAGTACAATTGTTTTATTCGGCCATCTCTAGTTCCTAATCGGAAAAAACCACCCAAAAATCATCAAGAACCTTTTTAATGAACTTTCGAGTGCCGTATTTCATACTTTAACGATCAAGTAATCGTTATTCTATAGAATTCCTAGTTAAAACATAGAATTCAATAATTTTATATACTTTAACTGACTTTTCCAGTTATTTCATGTATGTATGTAATTATTGCTATTTCAAAGAGTTTATTGAGAGTCCTTAGGAAAAAGACCTTTTGAAGTAAAAAGAAGGCATGCTAGATTTTTAACATTGTCTATGTGCTATACTGGTATCATTATTAATATATAAGATAAATTTTTTTTTATACTGTCCCTCTTCATAAATTTATAAATACATTATTTCTATTAGTGAACATTATTTGCTAATTACGTATGAAAGTCACTATTATATTTGCTTATAACACGAAGTCAAAGAATCTCAAAACTCAGGTCATAAAACATCTCTGAACTGGTACTTCTATCTCTTCTAAACTTTATTACTTATATTTTATTCTACATGTAACAATATCCATTATTCCGCTCGCGCTGAATGGGAAATTCAGCGCGACATTCATTCAGATTTGACCGATTTGAGCTTATTTATTTATTCGGGAATCGTCGCTAGAGAGCATCTGGACTTGAACCCATAACTCGACTCGAAACTTTGTCAGCCCAGAATTCTCACGACCTTTACAATCACGGTACTCCGGTTATGTACATTAAAGAAAAATGCAAAGAATGCTTTCTGAATGAGATTAGATCATTGACTTTCAAACAGTGGTACGCCTTCCCTTGGGGTATGTAAAAGACTCATGGGAGGTACGCCGGCACTTCTGAAAAAAAAAAATTAAAAACGATTGGCCTTGGGGGGTAAAGTAAAAAGGAAATATTAACATGTTTCTGC
>BMAO01002404.1:0-49587 GCA_019973975.1 Trichonephila clavata
TCCTAAATTTCAAGAAACTTTTCAGTTTCCTAAATTATACTTCAGCAAAATGGTAAATTACTTCAAAGTTTGTCTAAGAAATGCTCAATCAGTACTCATACCACTTAAAAATTTTGAACTGATGTATTAAACTGCCAAATAATTTTGCCAAGCAAAAACGCATCAAGAACTTTAAAAAATATTATTATTATTACTGCGTTCATGAGCTATGATGCCTATGAGCAGGAACAGTTCCAGTTATTGGCTGTATAGTGCAACAACATCCCACAGAATCAAATGTCTATACATAAAGCCATATTTGATTTCATGATCCTAATTCTGAATAAATATACAATTGATGCAAGTACCCTTCTTAGGTCAATATTTGTAAGTAACTCAATGTAACAAATTTATTCAGGACTTATAAGCAGGATAATATCAATATACATGTCTTTTAGACTTTTATATTTATGTAAAAATAAATCTAATGATATAAAGCACATCTAATCTATAGTGATAAATCTATAAATTGTGCAAATACCTATAAATGCTTATTTGTAATACATAGTAAAAAATTTGTACATCTCTGTGATAGGTTTATACCACAGTCAAACTCTGAAAAACAAATATTGTGCTAATAGATACCACACAAATATATTACAATTATCCAATTATTGTTTATTTTTTTTTTTTTGTAAAACAATTAGGAGTTCAAAAATGACTTTTTTATTTTGATCATGTAAGAGTGGGCAGGACTTTTATATTTAATAAATGGACATAAAAATATTCTATTATACACAGATTTTAATTAAATTTTAATGCCTTAATTTATTATATTTGGATATCAATTCTCGATCAATCATATCTTTTACCTAAAATAGCGCAGGGAGTAGGCTTTCAAAATGTTGCATAATTTTTTTACATGCAATTTTACATATGTTGAAGGATAATTTTGATTTCTAATGTTAAAAAAATGGTACTTGATTCATCATCAAGTGTAAACATTAATGAAGCTGTAGTAAATTAAAATATTTTTCCATTTCTATAGTGAATGCTTCTCGAAAATGTTTTTTCTTTTTCCCTGTAATATTCTAAAATTATTAAGTAAAACAAATTTTTGATTTATATGTATGTATACTTGCTTTTTATACGACATATATGGTTACATATCAGATTTTTGCGTCCTAATTTTAGATAAATACTGAAGTACCTCTCGTTAATTTCTGTGAAGATGTGTAAAATAAGTAAAATTTAGATTAAACGAAGATATGTTCTATTGTGCATGTGTTGGACATACATGTCCTTAATTTTACAAAAACATATCAATAAGTTGCAAAATATTATTTTGGGTGGATATTAAGGTATTTTCAATATATAAAACATTGAATACACTAAAAAAATCTCTTGCAATAAAACCCTCTGTTAAGGTTTACATATGCAAATACCTTACTGTTATTTGCAATGAATTTATTTTTCTGTATAACATCCTTCTGCTTCTATTTTGTTTGGTAAAAGGCAAGCTTATCCAGGAAGGAATGGAATGTGCTGGCTAACGTAACGTTCGCTATCCCCGTATTAAAAGAATTTTTTAAAAAAATTACATAATTATGCATGTATCTGTAACTACTCATGAATTTTAAGCTTATAAGGACGTAAAATAAAAATAACATGAAATTTAAAATGTTTGTTGTAGTATACTAAAATTGATAAGTAGAAATTTTCTTTTATCATAACTGTTTTTTAATATTGGGAAAAGTTAATGCAATCAGTATTTTAAGAGTATAGATAGATACTTGCTTCTCAATTTCTATATGATCTAGTTCTTCAGTATCAAACTGGTTTATTCCCTGATTTCTGGAATATGAATCTCACAAGTTATTAAAATATATTGTATGTTCTTCACCATACAGCATTATACATTTATGGATGCATATTTTATAAAGTACATATGAACTTCATTAATTTACTTGTATCTGTAAGTGTATTGTTCTGAAAATTACAAAACAATGACTTTGCTGAGCCAATTCAGTTTCAAATTCTTATATATCATGCTTGTTAACTTAGTGAAAATAATTTTACAAAGGGATAAAAGAAAAAAATGTAGGTGAGATCAACTTTGCATATTTACTCATCAGTTTAAAAACAATTAAAATTGATCACAGAAGTAGTACCCTGGTTTGTTTTTTCGTGTCTGCAAAATTGAAATGCTTTGAAGTCGACACATTTGTCAACATTCAGTACAATAAAAATTCTAATGACTGCAGCATAGAAAATTTATAATATATTAACATATACACAGTTAGGAAATGAAACGAACAAAGTTATGAAGATATTTCTATAAATTAAAAAGTATTCTGTATTGCTACTAAATGGATGGCAAAATTTAAGATTGAGATTTTATTTCAGTAAAATTTAACAGAACAAATTTCTTTATTAAGACAGTTCAGTTTCAAATTTTTGTCTATAGTGCTTGTAAAATTGTCGAAAATAATCTTAAAGTAACAAAAACAAGTAATATAAAAAAAAGTCAACTCCTTCTTAGGTAAGAAAAATTTTGTTTTAGTAACTTTTTATGAAATAGTTGCAATTAATATAAATATGTGTATACATATGACAGAATCAAAACATTAAGTGGCCATTAATTTTTATTAATTATCATTAAAGTTTTGCATTGCCATCCAAAACAATTCTGTATATAAAATTTCAGTTCAACTTCATGTTTTAAAACATGACAAAAAACCTTTACAATTTTGGACACAAGTCGCCAAAGTGGTCGTTATGTCGCCAAAGATTATGCCAACATGGATGTATTTATAATTCTTAGAATAATTAGTTTTAATCAATTAATTTTTATTAATTAAAATTAAATTTCTGTATTGTCATGCAAAATTATCATGTTTTTAAATTTCAGCTCAATCGAGCGCTTTAAAAATGTATTTTACTAACAATCGAAAATTTGAATAAGATGAATAAATATGGAGAGAGAGTAAACTAATAGTAGGAATTGAAAAAAAAAGGTAGGTAATCAACTACATTCTTAACAAATTCAGAGCATTCATAATAGATCACAGAAGTGATACCCTGATCTGTGTATGTTTGCAAAATTAAAAATCTTCGAATTCGAAATGCTCAGAAAATATTTCAGACTCTTTTTAAAACTTTAAATATCGTCAGAGAGCGTATTTGATAAAAACAAAAAAAAATATTGAAATTGAAATAATTAAAAAGTACTCACATTTCAGTCGAAAATTCTTTTGGAACGTCTTTTAATTTATGTGAAGATTTATTTCTTCTCTGGAAATTTCTTTGGGTGGATGGTGGTTTGGAAAAATAAATAACTATGTATTCTTTAGTGGAAACCGAAAAAAGCTTTCTTACCTGCAGCAATTTTTTCTTTTGCATTGTAGCAATTTTATATTAATTTAATTTATAGCAATTTAACACGCTACAGTATTTTATTTCTTATATCATAGTAGATGCAAATCCGAAAATTCCGCCAAAATACTCAGTCGAATCAAATACGTGGCTATTTTTTTGTATATTATCACGTGATTTTGACGTCAGGTGTATCGAGTCCCATTGCTAAGCTCCATACAATCCAGCAGGAAAATGCAACTTAGCCAAGACCTATACAGAACTTTTTCTAGCCAGATACGGGTCTGAGGGTTCCCACAAGCCCATGTATCCGAAATTATATCCGTTGATCCGTTGGACGAAGGAAGAAGAGTAAAAGTCGGTTATGAACCGTTCCAGCTTGCCGTTTCAGTTCGTAACTGACCCAGATAACACTCATTACAACACAAACACCCACACTTACTTCACAATTAAAAATCACTCTAATTACATTAAAGGGACACGGTACGATTCAATTGACGAAAATCGGTCAAAAAATCAAAAAAAATTTTTTGCCTAAATTATTCCTTATACGTTTCTCTATTATCTCACAAAATTTCAGATCTCTAAATTAAAAAAGTCCAAAGTTATGATAACTAATATGCTCGTCAGAATTTACATTCTGACATCATTTTGCTCTAGCAGACGCACTTTTCATTTTCGAGACAATTTAATTAATTCTAACACAGTTAAGCAGTTTTAAAATAAAGTGAAGAGATTGT
Organism: Trichonephila clavata; assembly: GCA_019973975.1. Lineage (NCBI taxonomy): Eukaryota > Metazoa > Arthropoda > Arachnida > Araneae > Nephilidae > Trichonephila > Trichonephila clavata. The sequence goes on from BMAO01002404.1 coordinate 4,095, forward strand.
AATCCATTCAAATTGTTTGTTTACATTTGCTGAGCTATACTGCGTTCATTATTCTGCTAATTTTTATTTCATATTTTTGAAATATTAAGTTTTAGTTTACCAAAAAGGTCTTTTACAAGACTAATTATTTTATCGTTATCAGTTTTTTTTATATATATAAACATATTCTAATATACAGCATTTTAATAGTTAAACATTACTCGCCCTAAGAGGAAAACCAAATCTAGTAAATTGAATATTCAAAAGCGATGGTGCACTGAAACAGAAACTAAAAGCAATATGGACATTTCAGAGCACAATTCAAATGTTGCTCAACACTCAAGTGGTGATAGCATTTTAAAAAATGAAAGATTTCTATGCAAGAAAAAAGTGTACTAGAACAAGGAAATGTTGCTGATACCTTTGATGGACCAAATTATGTAATTATTGACGAAAGTACCTTGTGTGATATTTTCAAGTATACTTTTTGTGGTATCCGCAACCAGACAACTTTAAAACTTGAATTTGGACATAAATATGGGTTTTCTCTTTAGTTGAAACTGGTATGCAAAACATGTTCTGAGCAAAAAATGGAATGCTTTACATCTCCAAGACTTGAAAAAAAATTCAAATACATCTACACCTTTCGATGTGAATGTTCGTGCTGTTCAAGCATTTCTTGCAATCAGTGGGAGCCATGCATCGGTTGAAAAATTTTGCATGTTTCTCAATATGCGTTTGATGTCGAGTAAAATTTTTAATGAAGTTAAATGCTACACATTAACTCAGTGTACTCTCTTGCTTCCCGAACTGTGTTGAACTATGTACGTAACAGCGTTCAAAATGCATACAGTAAATTGAATCAAAATGGGTCAAATACTGTTACTGATATTGCTGTTTCTTTTGATGGGACATAGTTGATCCGAGGACACACATCCCAAATCGGTGTTGGCTGTGTAGTCGACACTTTAACAGGATATGTAACTGACTATGAAATTATGAGCAAGTACTGTCCAACATGTATAAGTGCGAAGAATGAATTAGGCGAAACTACAGCTGAATACGATGTTTGGTATTCTGGCCACAAAAATTCCTGCCAGATTAACCACGTTGGGACATCAGGAACAATGGAAATGAAGGCTGCAGCTAAAATTTGGTCTCGATCAGAAGCATGTGGTTTCCGTTACACAACATTGTTATCTGATGGTGATGCTAAAACTCATAAATTCTTAAATAGCCTAAAAATATATGGACCAGATGTTGAAATTTTGAAAGAAGAGTGTATTAATCACGTAAGCAAAAGGTTAGGCACCAGCGTACGCAATCTTGTGAAAGATTGGAGATCTAAAGTTATCACTTTAAGAGGAAAATCTTATGGCAGCCTAAAAGAAACAACGATAAAAAAAACTAACGCATAATTATCAGAATGCTATTCTGGAAAATAAAGAAGGTATTCAGGGCATGAAATATCTATATATGCCACGCTTTATCACAGTATCTCGACAGATAAAAATCCAATGCACATGAAATGCCCTCCTGGCAAAGATTCGTGGTGTTTTTATCGAAGAGCCTTCGCTAAAGGCAAAAAACCTGCACCACATAAATTTAATATTGGAACACCAATAAATCCAGATTACTTGACAAAAATTGTTCCAATATATCAAAGGTTAGCTTCTGATAGTCTTTTGAAAGGATGTGCCAAATGTCTGACTCAGAACAGCAACGAGAGTCTGCATAGCGTGATTTGGAGTAAGTGCTCTAAAGAAACTTCAGCGAAATCACAACGTGTAAATATAGCTGTTTCTGAAGCAGTATCAGAGTATAACTTTGGTACTTTGAAAGCCTGAAAAAAAATACAAAAGGCAGCTAATTTGGATCTTGGTGAAGAAGCAGTAAAAATTGCTGCCACACGTGATTACAGACGTAAAAAAGAAAGAAATCGCCAAAATAATCTTGCTTTTCGCATAGCTCGTTGAAAAGTAAAACTAGCCAATATGCGAAAAGAAAGATATTAAAAGAAAAAAGAAGAGATTACATATAGTCCTGGGTTATTTTAAACATACATGTAAAAAAAAATATCAAGATATAAACTAGAATTATTTTAAAATCATCGTAAAATGGTTCGTATGTTATTTATCGCAATTTTTTTAAAATTTAAGGTACTGAAAATTTTAAATTTTAAACATAAAAGAAAATAATTTTCATATAATAACTTTAAAAAACTTTTATCATGTGCATGTAGTATATACAGTAATTTTTTAGTAATTTTATTCACTTATATATATCTTTTTACAGTAAATAAAAACTTTAATTTGATTTATCTCAGAACAAAAAAATCGTTTGTTTTCTTTCATTTAAAATGCTAAGGCTTTTTTTTCTATTGCATGAAATGTTTTGAATTTTTGTTTACAGATTGCTATTAATATATATATAACGAAAATTGGTATGCATTTTTGAATCAAAGCAATACTTATTTTTTTTAAATATTTGAACTTAGAATTTATACGTTTTTAAGGGATTTTTTTCATAATAATTTCATAAAATTTTTTTTTAGGACTTTGAATTATGTTATCCCTAAACCCGTACCAACTTTTGTTGTACATGGTTTGATAAATATGTAAATCAAATTTCCTCTGTGTACGCCAATTATTATACGAGGAGTAGCGTTTTAAAATTACCTCAAAAATTTAAAACTTTTTTTTAAAATTTAATGAATTGTTTTTTGTGATATTTTGAGCAAATATTCAGTCTTACGTATTGCATATACATAGGTTACAAGAAAAAAAATTGTAAAAACCATAAAATCAAATATTTTTGTTTAAATCGTACCGCGTCCCCTTAATCTTTAGTAAACAATGTTCAAGAGTAATGCATAAATAGGCTAGTACACATTGCCATAATGTGCTATGACAAACGCAACGTGTGAAATATGCCCACAGATTTATGTTTAACTCCTCTATCTATGCCTACCATATTTGCCCGATTGTGGTATCATTGTCCTCGACAGTTCTGAATATCTAAGCAATTAATCTATTGATCTCCCAGTAATGCATTAGTCAAATATTCTCCAGTCGTTTCAGAGACAGTAAAAAATCCGATAAAGCTTTCTTCTATACTTCCAGTTGATGTACTGCAATATCTTAATAAAAAAGACTGGAATTTATTAAATTCTACTACCGTCTGTAGTGCAGTCGAGTAAAAAAGAATAATATTTTGCATGTTTAATCCTACCAATCACTTCACTGGTAACAGTGATTGACATGATTGTGATAAATTCATTTTGAACATCGTGGATTATATTATGGTGTGAAAGTTGTTAATTATCAATGCGATGTATGTGTTTCCGTAAAGTACGATCATATTTAGATATCAATTTAAATTAGTCTATGAAGTTTCTAGAATTCTTAGTGTTTTTGTCTGTTTTGAAAGTTTCTCTGTGACCTCTAATCTCCAGATAATGATATGCAAAAAAAATTATGATATCAATTAATCTCTTGATGTTGTACCAATTTGTTTGAGATTTAAGAATTTGCCTTTCGTTTTCTCAGTCTAATGTTTTTCAGTGTCCTTTTTCCTTTCTCTAATTTTAACAATTGGAACATATAGGTCATGTGTTCTTTAGTATTCTCATGCCTGTGTAAAATACTACGTAAGTTTTTCCAATCACAGAACCCTTTCTGTACCATTTGAGTTAGTGGATTGCCAAAACGTCTGCATGGAAAACAGTAAACATTAATTTTAAAACTTGAATAAATCAACCAGTGACGACATTGAGTTTCAACTTTATTTAGTTATCTTGAGAAATGGAAATTGGGAAAGTGTATACATCATCATCTTTAGAATAATATTCATCACTGTTATTTAACTGCCGTATGGGACCTCTTTGAACTATACCATGAATGGTGAGCAGTTGTTTTAGGAAACGTACGCAATACCGGGTCCAAACTGGGAAAAGCTTGTTTCACTATGTCTCTGGCATCTTTGTTCACAGGCGAAGAACTAATCTCAAGCTCTTCCTCTTAAACGTGATTTATATTACTCAACGTTAATACAGAAATCTCAGCGTCAGATTACGCTTTTCAAGCTTTTGATCCTATTTCTATTTCTGATTTTCGTCGTTCGGTATAAATTGTCGGTGCATCTGGAGTAACTTCCAAATTCAATGGAGACTCGGATAAGGATAAATGTTAATGAGAAAACAAAAGAAATGATTATTTAGATTCTGTACTGCCAGAGTCATTCCGACCGAGAAATTTCGTCATACCTGAACTTTATATAAACCTGGTTGTGTAGCTCTTTCCCGTTTTTTTTTCTTTTTGCTGCACAAGATTCCCATTTTATCCCTTTGTCTCTATCTGTAGTGTCTAAGCCTAACGTGATTGATAAATTATGAAAAATGCCAGTACCACTATTATATATTCTGACATCAAATACTTTAAAAATTATAATATGATTCAGAAACATAAAGCGAGACTGCGTCTGCATACGATACTTTAATTGGCTTCCTAATGATGGGAAGTACCGAGCTATGCCTAGTCTCTGTCTAGGGACTCCTCACAATAGCAGCTTAAATTCAGCTAATGTCACCAGACTAAATATGAACGAATGAGCGGAAACGACAAAGTTGAGATATTTTTATAAAATAAAATGGAAAACACCATTTCCACGATTTATATATTCATATCCTTTTATGCACCAATAAATAGAATATATTTAAAAAAAATCGATATATCAATTTTTTGATGTCTTCTGGCAAAAAACAGAGATTTGAGAATTTTCTATTTTATTAATTATCAAAAACCCTGTGGAGTGTACTTTTGGATTTTCTTTACTATTCGTGTAATTTATTTTTACTTTGAGATGTAAGGCAATATGCAGCACGAGGCCGTGGATGGTGGCCCACACCATTGCCATCTCACGCCGCCTCTGTCCGGAATTTATCTTTCAGGAAATGGCGCGTGATATATTCGTAGCGAATCTATGCCGTTTCCATAAACACAGCCGTACATGTAACGATTGTCTGCATTTTAGGCCTACGTAAAGTTTCTCATCGTAAATGTCAGTATAATTGTGAATCTCGCTTTTTCCTACTGAGATGCATAATGTTGAATGACGTCTAGATGTCTGCTGCCCCCTAACCGTGACCCAAGTGCAACCGATATATATATAGCTCCATTTCACCTTTTTTTCCCCTCACCGCGTCCTTTGCGCCCATACATTTCTATACAATAAATGATACTTACAATATCCTGCATCTACCCTTAAAATTTGCACTATGAATTAGGGAACTTTCTCTCACTCTCTCTCTCTCTGTATATACATATATATATATATAAATATATATCCTTTTAAATTCTGTTCTCTGGTTATCTTGCAATTTCAATTCTTTTCAGTTTTAATCATGTTTATTTATCTCCCTCTTGTAGAAAAATTTTGATTATATATTCTCACATATTATGTGGCTGCATTGCGCCTATATATGTTTGAATTTTGATAATAGGTATTCTGGACTTTTACAGATCTTGCTATTTTGTAGCTTATATATATATATATATATATATATATATATATGTGTGTGTGTGTGTGTGTCAATATCGTGTCCATGGTATGGATTACTTTAACAATGGTCATTCATATTCAATTAGGGTTAGTTTTGCTTAGATGCATTGACTTGGGTGTTTTATTGAACGGTAATCCCCTTTATTTCCCATTTAGATACACACGAACTTACAACTGGATGACAAAAGGCAAAAAGAAGACATACGAGCTTTATACATTAATAAGACAGAAAAAAATGATTTTTTGGAGTCTATGGCTTTTATACCAAGCGGCAAACGAAAGTTCTCGCCTCATATGACTTTTGTGAACGGAGCTTAGCATGATTGGTAGAAAGACATCGTATCATAGATTTAGATGCAATATTACTTTTAAAATGCAAAGCTGATAATATTTAAGAGATAATGTTAGAGTTATCCCGATGGGAGGGTAGGCAATAACTGACAAATTACGTTTGAGTCCTGAAGGTTAAGTAATAATTACCAATTAAAAATTTGGTTGGATGACATTAAAGAGAGTTGTTACAACACACATACATTATATGTATATATATATACCATTTATTTAAATTCTAATTAGTTCTTGTCAAAACAATGAACTCAAACTTACTTTTAGAAAATATAAAATTCGTAACCTGGAAATACATTTATAATAAAACTAGCTGTTACCCGCCCGCTTCGCTGGGTATTTCATGATGTTTTATAAATTTTTACTGCTGATATATATGTATAAATTATTGATATCTAAGTCCTAGCATTAAGAATTCGATTGAATTGAAAAATATACTTATACCTGTAACTGTCACCTGTTGATAAAAAAAAAGGGCAGAACTCATTTAATTTGTATTTTCTAAAAATCTTTAAAATTGAAGCATAGAATGATGTTTGCTCTTTCGTAGCTCAAAAACCAAGTGGATTCCCGCAAAACCAATTTTCGTTGGATCTCTACTCCGTAAATTGAACATGCAAGCCAAATTTCAAGTCTAAATCTAACAGAAAAAAGCAAAAGTTTTACTATAAATATCCCCGTAATCCCGTTGAGAGCCGTTTTCAAAAATTACTGTTCTTAGCGGATTTCAATTCAACAAAAGAAAAATGCAAACAAAATTTTATTATTATAGTCCTTGTAGCTCGAAAAAACTAATTTTTTTTGTCAATACGTCCCAGTAACCCCCAGAACTTGATTTCCTCAAAATTTATTCTTAGTGGATCCTTATTCAACAAAAGAAACATGATTAACAAAATTCAAGTATATGGGTCTAACAATTAAAAACAGGAATTTTTTTCTGTAACTCCTCTTGTCCCCTCGCAAACATCCTTAGGGGTCAATTTTTGTTTTACTCTTTGTTAGGGGAACTCTATTCCATGAAAGCAACATGCCTACCAATTTTCAAGCAGGATGATCAAATAGTTTAAAAATGGAAATATTTATCGATTACGCCTCTTAATCTCCCGAAATTAAACTTGGTAGTTGATATTCGCGAAACCCATTTTGTAGCGGTTCTCTACTTAACGAAAGGAATCTGCTATCAAATTTCAAGACTGTACGTCTAACCGTTTAAAAATGGGGATAATTGTCTATAACGTCACTTGAGCCCCCGCAACGCCACTTCTGGGTCTGTTTTCACAAAACCCATTTTGTAGGGGAATTGCACTCTATGAAAGGAATCTGCTTAGCAAAATTTGAAAACTGTGCGTCCAATTAATTAAAAATGCAAAAAAATTATCAATAACGCCCCTTGAACCCCCGCAACACCACCTAGGGGTCGATTTTCACAAAACACATTTTGCAGTGTATTTCTATCCTATGTGAGGAATCTGCTAACCAAATTTCAAGACTGTGAGTCTAATAGTTTAAAAAAAGAAATAATTACTTATATCGGCCCTTAACCCCCCGCAACAACCCTTGGGGGTCAATTTTCTCCAAACCCGTTTTGTAGCGGATATTTACTCCATGAAAGAAACATTCCTACCAATTTTCAAGCAGGTAGGTCAAATAGTTTAAAAACAAAAATACTTATCTCTTACGCCACTTATTCCCCTGCAACGCCACTTAGAGGTCTGTTTTTACAAAACCTTCTTATAGCTGATCTCTACTCTATGAAAGAAATCTCTTTATCAAATATAAAGACTGTGCGTCTAATAGTTTAAAAATGGAAATAATTATCTATAACGCCCCTTAAGTCCCCTCAACGCCACTTGGGGGCAATTTTCACGAAACCCATTTTTAGCGTATCTCTACCCTATGAGAGAAATCTGCTTACTAAGTTTCAAGACTGTACGTCTAATAACTTAAAAATAGGAATTTATAACGCCCCTTAAGCCCCCCGCAACACCCCTTGGGGGTCAATTTTCCCAAAACCCATTTTGTAGCGGATATTTACTCCAGGAAAGAAACTTACCTACCAAATTTCAAGCAGGTAGGTGAAGTAGTTTAAAAACGGATATATTTATCTATTACGCCCCTTAATCCCCCGCAACGCCACTTAGAAGTCTGTTTTTACAAAACCCGTTTTGTAACTGATCATTATTTTACGAAAGGAATCTATTTATCAAATTTAAAGACAGTGAGTCAAATAGTTTAAAAATGGAAATAATTATCTATAACGCCCCCTAAGCCCCTGCAATGCTACTTAGGGGTCGATTTTCAGCAAACTCATTTTGTAGCGGATCTCTACTCTCTGAAAGGAATCAGCTTACCCAATTTCAAGATTGTACATCAAGTAGTTTAAACATGGAAACAATTTTTATTAAAGCCCTTAACCCCCCGTAGCGCCCCTTGCGTTTCGAATTTCGGAAAATCCTTTCTTAGCTGATGTCTACTCTATCAAAGGAACATGTCTACCAAATTTCAAGTCTGTAGGATGAATAGTTATAGAGATTTCGTGATTAGTCAGTCAATCGCTTTTCTCCTTTATATATATAGATTGCTTCTTTTTTAGTTTAGTATACATCTACATAAACTAGAATAGGATTTAAGCAAAATGCGAAAATCCTGTCAAGTTTTCAAAGGATTATAAGTGCTTGAAGTTACGGAAGAACATGCTATGCTTAATGCCGGACACTACACAAGACCGTCTCTACTTTTGAAGCAGGAAGTACTCGGCATAACATTTTAATAAATAATTTTTCTTATTTAGCACTCAGTTCCTAAAAAGGATACTGAGATCTCTGGAGCGTTATTCTAAAGTCAAAACCAGTTACTTCAACCAGTTATGTTTTATTTATTTAAAATATTTTTTTGATAATAGTGGTGCTATTTCAAGTGTTTCTTGAAAAATATCAATGTTTAATATTTTTGCATTGTAATAAAATTTTAAATTGCCAATAGTAAAATTTGCATTAAACGAAAAATTTGCTTAAATTAGTTGGTCTTATAGACTTCATATTTCCTAATCACACTGCCTGTTTTATCGGAATTGCAGGTTTTAAAAAATTAAAATTAACTTTTCAGAATTATTGCTTGAGCAACATGATGAAGATATTTACTACATACTGATATAAAGCTGTTGCAGTTGCTATTTATACACTTTAAAATTTGGAAATTTTGATATCACGTTTTGAGCCTTTTTATGAGAATTATTGAAATGATTTGTTCAGTTAAAATCTTATTAAGTATTAGTTTTATACATACTCTTGTTAATATTGTTTTAAAGTCTACAACATATAAGATTATTTTATCTTGAGTGGAGAAAATTGGATAATATTCAAACGAAAACCAATTTATTAACAAACTACGGACCCTAACTTTACTGATCCTTACTTAATCAAAATTTTTAGAGCAATTTTATTAAATACATTTTATTAAAAAAATGCCCCAAATAATCTTTTTAAATTAATTTAAATATATGTACATTCTTTAATTATATTTATTCTTCCTTTCTTAACGCAGAGTTACGCAGAGTTGAAAAGTTGCACTTTTTACAATTTAATAACAAGTGAGAGGAAATAGCAACAAAAAAAAACAGATGTAAAAATGCTGATCTATATTTTACTGAGATGCATGATACCATTTTAAATAACGTCATAATTTCCACGGAGCTTTTCACTGTCTTGGAATTGTGTTTAGATATTCATTATCTAATTGACCTTTTTTCCTTCCCAGCATGTTGTATGATGTAAGCGACTCGTTAAATGAAGCAAAAAGTTACTGAAGGTAACGATTCTTTATTGCGCTTCTGATTTTATACGGCATTTAATCTGGTAGACGATTTGAAAGCTGAAAATATTCACTCCCATTCTGATATCAATATTTTCTTCAATAACACCCATTACTTCTTTTTACCCTACATTAAAAATAAAGCTTTGCAATCAAAATAGTACAATCTTTCACCCAAGGAAATTTTTTTAAAAACACTTGGTCCTTCAATCAGTGGTTCCATTGAAAAACAGAGTGATTTATAAAGCGGTTACAACTCTTATCTAAATACATTGGAAGAAAATTTAGAAAAACCTACAAAACACGGGACATATTTGCATGTGACTTACTTTGGAGCCCGTAGAAAGTGCACTGGGAATACCACTCGTCACAACGGACTAAATTCATGTGACGTAACGATCACGTGAAAAATATGTCACGTGATTACGCTGCCGGTTGTTTACTGTTATAGCTACGATTATTTTGTTATTTTAGTTTAACATTATAATATTTAAAACGTCTTATTTTGCTTAAATGGTTGCTTCACAAGAAAAAGAAATGATTAGTGTTAGGAAAAAAATCATTTTTTAATATCGAACAAAAAATCTGAGTGTTTTTTTAACTTGTTCTCTCGTACTTGTTATTGTTACTTCAAATAATGCAAATAGAGTGTTTTTTATTGTAAGCATGTTTTGTAATTTCCATAAGCCATTAATTCAAGTGACATAAAATATATATGAATTAAATGTGTACATGATTTGTGCTATGTATTGCTGTAACTGAGTTAATAATTAATGAAAAAGCTTCTAAGTTGCATAAATTTTTTCTGTTCAAGATAGTGTTGAAATTTTTTGTAGATACTCCCAAACATATGTTCTATAAAAGTTAGTGTTAATTTCGGTCTGAGATCTCTGGTTATATGTTTAAAAAATGCTAAAATTACCTTTTAAAAAAAATTGTGTTTTTTCAAAGCTTAACTAAAAGAATAATTAAAAAAACAATGAAACAGATTTTCAAATCCATACAAACTTAAGTTCACAACAATCTAATAAACATATGGCTCGTAAAATGACTAAAAAATTTTAAAATTTCAGCATTTTATAACTTTGAAAAAATTTAAATTCTTAAGCCATAACTGGTTGAACTGTGACTTTTTGCTTTCAGAATAAACTTAATATACCCTATATTTTGCCTGTATATCAAAAAAAGTATATTTTAAAAAGGATACTTTTTAGCCTTAAAAACAAAGTGACTTATGTCAATTAAAAAAAATACCTCAATTATTTATGTCTGGTTGTATATTTTTTCTTGTTTTGAAAATTCTTATTTTTGAATGCTGTGACTTAAATATATTCAATTACTTTTATGACCTGAAAATTTTATGGAATATTTAATGCAACAATCTTGTGATTCACTGTTTTTTTAAATTCACATATTTTTAAATGTTATTCATCATTTGAATTGTACAGAAATATTTGTTTTGTTTACATGATACATTTTTAATTTAATTGTGAATCGAAATTTATGCGAATTTTCATATATATATATATCTATATTGTATTGTATTTTTTCCATCTGTGTTGTAAGAATAAAATTCATTTTCAATGGATAAATATTTATTACTAATCAAAAACTTTCATAAAAACTCACTCTATTATGAGATAGACAAAAAAGACTTTTTAAATAAAGTAGATCAACATAGGCTCTTTATATAAAGAAAAAAAAGTTATTGAATTTGTTATAAAAATTGTAATGTGTGAATTTTTAATATCGTTCATACTTGCATTAATATTATTTTGTGATCCAAGTGTCACATACCCATGCACATCTGTATTGTGTGTAATGTTATTTTTACAAAAATTTAAATTTTTTATAGCGATGCTTAATATAGCAAGCGCATTTAAGCTTTCTGTACACATGCATGATTTAAGGTAACTTTTTAATATGCTGAAAGAGCTCCCAGCACTTACTATAGTAACTGCAACTTAGAAAAAATATTAAAATAGTTAATACATGTAGAAATAACTAAATTATTTAGCGTGTATTGCAATATATCTTGTGTGTTTTCTCAGGTTTTGAAATCAGAATTAATATTTGGCATACTTCTAAATCTATCAATATTACAGTGTTACAGAAGTTTCTTCTAAATTCCTCTACCGAGTTTTTTTTATAACGTGCTAAGTGAATCACAGACAAAAATATTTCAGGGGGGAACGGGTCCATCGTCGAAAGTCCCCCAACTCTTATCATACCTCAAGACAACAAATGATTCTTCTGATTTTGTCAACAAAAAACAGTAAAAAATAAATTATTGAATTAACAATATGATTTAATTAATAAAATAAATTAATTACAAGTACTTAATTAAATTTTACTCTTTATATATAAGAAGTCATAGCTAAAAAAATTCCCACTTTTAAAAGATAATTACTAAGTAAATCAGACAGTCACAAATGGAGAATGTTATATTTTATTAGAATCATTTTAGATATCTTTATATGTATTAAGTCTTTATATGCAATACATTATAAAAATAAAATTCATTTTCATCAAAGAACTGACTGACAATGAAATAAATTATTAATTTGAATTTTAAATGTAAGTAGGCAAACTTGATGTAAATATAATATATTTTATAGAAAATTGTGACTTTTCATCTGTAAATACGGAAGTACTGGAAAAAATGAGAAAATTCATTCAGAACTTGTTTGATATACATAAATTCACACCCGTGTGAAGAACGGGCATATAAGTACAAAGGAAAAAATTTAAGAACTTTTTGTAGTATTGGTTGGTAAATCAACCTACAAAGTATATATTACAGGATCATTTCAAATATCCGACACTGGTAAGCCATACTATTATAAAATATGCAATTCATGAAAGCATTTCATATAATGTTTATATTCAATAAAACAATATGAGGTGTAATTTTGCATATATTATTCACAAAATTTTAAAAATTTAATTTTTTTAAAAAATGAAAAATTTTACACAGTAATAATTGTACATAAATATCAAGAAAACGTTAGAAAAAATTTTCTGTTGTAACAGAAGTTTTAAAATCTTTTGCTTCACATAATATTTAAATGATATATTTGTATGAAAAACATATGATGAAAACAACTGAAATTATAAAATTATTAATATAAAATATTTACATGCACACATTTTACAAAAAAAAAAAAAAAAATTAAAAATACAATATTATAATACATCAGAAATATCCTGCTTTATCTCTGTAACTCCTTCCTTTTTTTAATCAATATTTCTCTTTTTAAAATAGTTTTTTTTTATCAATTTGCATGCATGCTGGTATTTGGTGTTTTTCCGTCTGATTCTAAATAATTTTTTACGGGATTCGATCATCACACCGAGATCATGCGAACATTTTCCCAAAGGTATATGTAATGCTTTTTGGGTCTCTCTCACAGTACGTAGAGTCCCTTTGTTGAATTCACAAATTGCTTCCATTACGGCATGTGTAACTCTGTCTTTACACACAAATAGCTTCTTTGGACACTTTGACCAAATCATGTTGTACAAACTTTCATTAGCATTTTGGGTTCTGCAATTAACACACCTTTTCAAAAGTTCATTTGAAGCAAGCCATTGATAAAGAGAAAGGATATGTGGCAAAGGATAAGATAACTGCTTAATTCTGATGTTAGGAACTAATTTGTTTCTTCTGTGACAGATGTATTCACAGCGTCACTGCACCAACGTTTGATGTTCATTTGAGCAGAATGATTTCTGAAATATCCATAATTACGAGGGGTTATCAGAAAAAAGGTTACAAATAAAAAATATTTCCCCAGCAGGACAAGTGCATGCTGCACTTATAACCAAAAATAAAAAAAAGATATTAAATATTAAAGAAATAAATTCTAAAATAAGATCGTAAACTTATATAAGTTTTCAGTATTACCAATTTGTCTACTGATTTACAAATGTTGAAAAATTTGTGCCAAATTTATGGCTTAATTTAAATTCAATTATTTTATCAAAAGTCCATAAGTTAAAATTTGAATAATTAAATTATATGCATGAGAATTTTAAAAAAGTGAAAATTAACAGTTTTTTTATATAAAAACACATCATTAAGTATTTGATTTAAAAATAATATGCCTTATCAGAAAAATTTGTGAGAATCTTAAAGTAAACACATTATTACTCTGCATTGAATTCAATTTTTAATTGAAAAATTTACATTTCTTTTTCAAAATGGTTAGGCATTACTTGCCTTTACATTTAACGTGTTGGAATCAAATTAGAAGATTTACTCTTAAATAGCAATAGCAATATAATGACAAAAGCTTAATAATGAATATTCATTACAATAGAAAACAATGTAATTGATATTCAATGCTACTCTAAAAAATAAGACTCAAATTATAAAATTATCATTGATAATGAACCTATTAAATATATATATATAAATTTGCCCATTTACATTTCTTTTACAGATGTTTAAACAGCTGCTAAATTTGAATGGCTGTCATTACTTTTAATCTTTTAGAATCAACTTATAATTCAATGATAAATAACAATGTAAATATTATTAAAACTATTTAATATTATTAAAAACCTATTTTGTACTTCAAAACAATGAGTTAAATTAAACATAAGTAAATAGACAAATGCAATCATAATACTTTCAAAAGGTATCTAAATTAAAACAGAAAATTTATAACTTACCTTAGAAGCTGTTCTGATCTGAACCGATGGCTTGTATTTTACTCTTTTCTTCATCTCTGCTTTGACAACGCCTGTGATAAAGAAATAATCATTGACTGAGCAATCAGACACAGTAAACGATAGGGTGCTTACAAACTTGGTTTCATATAGTTTCAATCCTTTCCTAACACTGGTAGGGACACTTTGATTTCCGGTTGCACTGGAAAATTTCTCGCTATATAGAAGAACTTCACATAAATTGAAATTTTTTAAAAGAAGGGGTTTTGTTCCTGTACTGTGAGCCATTTTTGCGCAAATATATAAAATAAAGAACTACAAAATTAATTAAGAACTAAAATAACTAGCAGCTAATCTAAGTGTATCCCCCCATAAAAAAAAACTATACATAAATATACTATCTAACACTAGTTGGAGCGGACGAATACCTAATTAGATAAATAAATAAGAATAAAACAGTAATTATACAACAAAGTTGATAAGAATTTTTCCTAACAAATATAAAAACTAGAGTAATGCATAAAACATAATGATATCATGTATTTTAATTAGATAAAATTACAGCACAAGAATGTCAACAACTTAGTGTACAGGTTTAATACGGGAATAAAAAACACGTGCAAATGTTGGCAAAGTTATCACGTGATTCCCCACTTGGCGTTTGTCTGGGGTGAATTTCGTCCATTGGTGTAGATGAAAACAAAACTTTTAACACATGGGCTGAAAAGTCCCGGGCCTAACAAAGAAAACACAGTTCTTTTTGGTTCAAAATTAGCTTTATTCATCAACGTAATCTCCATCAAGAGCAATGCAATCATTTCAGCGCCGCTCTAACATTTCAATACCACTTTTGTAGAACGATTTATCTATTGCCTCAAAATAGGCCTCAGTTTCAGCGACAGCCTCTTCATTCGTGCGAAATCTTACCGGCGAGCATTTTTTTCAGGTCTGCGAACAGCCAGTAGTCGCATTGCTTCGCTTGAATGGTATTTTTTCCCATCAAGAAGCAGTGTAAAATTAAAACACGAAATTGTTTTTGATCCATTGTTCTGAAAATAACAAAAGTAGCGTCACTCTTAGCACAATAACTCACAAACTAATGAATAGAATATCATGAAACTTTATATATAACAGCTGTCTTTTGAAGGTTAGTATTAACTGAAAAAAAGGTGATTGCAATAAAACTAGCGCCATCTATGTGTTAGGCCCGGGACTTTTCAGCCCATGTGTTATTTTGTCGATTTTTTTTTCTTCAAATTAGAACAGACCTTTAAAGAGTTGATAGATTTGGATCCGAATTACAGTGAATAAGTATTATATTTAAAAAAAGAGATTTAGTAATAGGAATGTACGAGCAATAAAATTATTGAAAATCTTAACGATTTTAAATAGAAATAATACCCAGTTTTAAAAATAAACTTATTAAATTGGAAATATTTTCTCCAAGGAATTTCAAAAAAAGCATTAACTTTTCTTGCTTTGTAAATGTGGATAAATACATGGGATAATTACATATACTTCTTCCTATACGATTTTCATAACCAGTTAAATTACTCTACAAGTACAATTAGTTTGTGATTGCGCAAAGATGCAACAAGTATTATTCCGCTGAATTTAGCTTAAAACGATTCTACTTACGAAGTGTAACAAGCTGATGGCAAACATTGTGCAAATTATGAATTTTTTGTATTTTATTAACTGAATTTTTTTTTACCAAAAAATATTAATTTTTGCTTTTTCTACATTGAGAAAACTACAACTTCTATTAAATGTCGATCTTTAACATTTTAAATCTTAACAAAGTTCTTCTACATCAAAATAGAGAATTTGTTAAAAAATATACATGGAAATGAACATGGAATGAATAAATGGTAATTATTTAATACCATTTATTTATTTTTAGTCTGTTTTTATACAGAGAGAATGGACTCAAACGTTTTGAAAATACAAAATTCTTAGCGTGGAAGTACATACAATATATATCATGTAGACCTAAAACATGTTAATTTTTCAAAATAGACAAAAATTATAATCCAAAAACATCACGAAAATTATTTTCATACAAATTTATATACGAGTTACGCACAAGGCGCTTATTATGTGGGTTGAATAAGTTGAATTTCTGAGTCAAAATTTTGCATTCTTATTACCGTAGATGTCACAAGAAATTACACCAGGGCTTCTCAAACTTTCAATAAGTTCGATCCAAAATTCAAGCATAATTTTTATCTTGCCCCTCTCCTTACAATAACATTGAATAAAATTCGAAAATTCCATACTCTGACGTGAAAGCTACAATACGATTGTTACTTCTTAAATGCTACTATCGTATTTAAATGTCTTGCTCTGCCAGTGCTTAAATTGCTTCAGATGTATATATACGCCTTTCCGTAATACAATCTTTTTTATTTATGACTATTCATAAAATTATTCCGAAGGCTTTAGAATGCAATAAAAAGACCCTGGACGATTATAAAGTAATAAAATATTTCAAAGGATTTTCTTATTCCTTCCCTTTCTCCCTCTCCTCCTAATAGACCGCAAATGCTTGCAGACGTGCAAAACGATGGCATGGGGGAGCGAACCGCCTAACTTTTAAACCGTAGTTAAGGAATTTATTATAAACGGTGCACATTTTCTATACAAGTGTTAACTTTACCGTATAAATTTACATATATATATATATATATATATATGATAAGCCCATGGGGTCACTGGTATTTATTGAACTTGTTCGGAACTTAGTATTGTTAAATTATTTTTAAAATATATTGTGCAAGTCTCATACATTTATAGGTATATTGTATCAGCGTAAATGTATTATTATTTTTTTTATTATGTCGGAATGTATTTTTTTTTGTTTTGTTTACTTTCAATAAACTAATAATTTTTTAAAATTATCTTTTATGATTTAATTAACAAAAAAATAATGTTTCAGAAATATATGTCCTGATTAAACTCCCGAGGCCTAAGGGGTTACAGCTGACAAGAGCTCTAGCTCATTTTGTGTAAGAGGTGAAAAATAATGTGATGTAACTTTTACAAAACCAATGAAATTGTGACAGGAAGAGATAAGGTAGTCCCATGGACTTTACTAACCACATTGTATCTTTATTATTTAAATTTCTTTTAGCGGGGGAAGGCAGAGGTTCTGTCTGAACACGCTCCCTATGGATCCGAAGACAGTATCATGACTACTAGACAAATAGATGACTCCTTACCGGAGGCTTTTACAGACTTATTAATTTTTTGCTACAATACTCAAGTATCTGCATTCTTCCAACAGCGATTTGGTGCTTGCGTAGAACACAGCGAACTTTAATATTTTTTGTTTTGAGCATTTTTAGCAGATGCTTCTTCCAGCCTTCTGCTGTCATTTTCAAGTTGCTTTCTGACGGATACAGATTACTACAAATATTTCACAGTATCATTGTATTTCTGAAATATGATTCCTTTTAGAAGTGTGTTGGAAAAATTACAATCGATCAGGAAGGACAGTAGATTTTACATAAAAAACAAGAAAGTTAAAAATTTATTTTTTGAAAAATTCAAAAATCTATTATTCTTCAAACTAATATTTTTAGAATGTTATTTCATGAATTAAAATTTACTTTTTCCAGCTTGGTTTCCAAATTATTTTCTCTGTTTGTATTCAGTATCAAACATAAACTTATTTTGTAACATAATATTAAAAATCAAACATAATTCTACAAGCTTTGTATTTTTTTTTCAACTTCCTAAACAATTCCTTATAAAGGTTGACTCTAGGGCATCGAATAACTATGAGGGAATTATCAGAATGTCTTTTGCTTTTTGATTTACGTGCATTTCGCAAATTAAACGTTTAATTTGGTTGTTGAAAAAAATTCAATATATTTTATTCGCGGGAAATCAGATGAAAATTAGAGCCTTAGTCACTTAATTCTGAAACACAGCCAAGTGATGCAGACAACACATATCTGACATTTCCTCCCTACAAACTACCACACTACGCTAACGAAGGGTTTCGCAACGATAGATTTAACATGCATCACCCCTTCTACTTTTTGAGACTTTAGTCGCAGAAGGGCTCGAACTTACAACACGCTAGCCACAAGCTCGTTAGCGAATAGCTTACCTCTTGCTAAGCTACCATGTAGTCCGAATGGTTATGTATCATTGAAATCAGTGCTTCAATGCTTCGTTTTCATAGTTTTGAACACTAATTCGGTGAAAGGGAGTATAAGGGTTCATGTAATGTGGAGTTGGTGATTATTTATTATGTCACATACTTTACATTAGACTCAATTGCCTCATTTAATTTAGGATATTCGGATACTAGCTCGTGGTTTGTAATTTTTTTCTTGACAATGGCTCAAGTTTCGAGGTCTTCCTGCTTTGAAACAGTCAACGTCTCGTTTCAAAGCAGGCTTTACTATACAGTTAAACCCACCTGTGAAACATCAAGCCGTAACGCAAGCGAGTTATTTCCTTGTACCTGCATTACCCTTATTTCCAAGAAAAATAATTAAATTGATATCAAGAATATACTGAGAACTGACAGATTTATAAAGTATTTCAAAAAATATTTTTTTAAAGTGAAATTTGGAAGAATACTTTTTTGTGTATATTCCGCAAAAAGTACATATTTTCGATGTTCGTAAATTTACTTAACACATGTTTGATAAATTTTTAAGAAAGAAGATCTTGAGCAATTTATAGAGAATGTAAAAAAGAAAGAAAATTAAGAAAACTGACTGACTATGAAAGAGAAGGTAAAACATATGCTATATTTTCTTTTTATTTCTTTGAAACTTTTCAATTGAACTCTAAATTATGACATTGAAAAGCTTGAAAATAAATTTTGAGTTCGTTTTTAAAAAAAGTTTCTAAAGTTTACTAAAAATTTTAATTGTTAGTAATATTGCTAAAGAATAGAAAACTTTGAAGAAGCTAAGTGCTTCACCAGTATTATTAGAAATACATTCAATACATTCTAAACTGAAATTAAAGCATATTTGTAGTGTAAATGTGTTTTATTCCTTCAAAGATCTTGGTATTAAGTTGTGGTGAAAATTGATTTATTAATTGTACATGCCGAGCTACAAGCGTACTCTGGGTGGAATGGCTTAGAAGCTAAGAAAAAGACGAGTTCAGGTTTTTTCTTATTCATTCGATAGTGGTTAAATTCACGAGGTCCCTCGCCAATTGTCCTCTTGCAGCTTTATAGTGCGAAGTTAATGTAATACATAATGTAACATAATTTGATACCAAGTGTGATAGTACAAAAAACGCTGTGGTTTCTTCAAAGTTTTTTAAAACTCAACAGTTTGTATGCATGCAGTCTTGGAGGCAGCTTTATATTTTTTGCTTTTATTGTAAATAATAAACTCTTCAAAAAATCCCTCGATGTTTTCCGTTACAAAAAAATTCATCTTAGTGACTGAGTGAATATTAATTTCGCACTCTTCAGCTACACGAAGGCTTTATGTTCAACCGAGCCATACATATACACCAAATGTGCATTCCTTCTAAGCAGAAAATCTAAACTATATATAAATGTGTTCCCTTATATATATATATATATAACGTTAAAGAATATTATTGTAGATAAATACACTTAAACCACAGAGAATTTTGACTGAATGTGATAGGAAAATTCTCACACTGTTTGGAGAAAAATAATTAACGTTAAAATATTATTTTTAATTAGAAGTATAAAATTAATGAATTCTTGTATTAAAAAACGAATCTTTTTTAAAAACATTTATACGATATTACGTAGAGAATGTCAATGTATCACAATGCCAACTTGGTTGAATAAATTACTTCACCTGATATGAGTGTTTTGATTGTTCTTACTTTCAGGAAGTACTTGCAGACTAGAACAGAAATCACAGGTTTAAAAACATGACAGTTGTAAGAATCAGCATCTCTGTATCCAATTTGGATTAGTTCAATTTTTATATTATCGAACATTTCCCATTTCACAAGAAATGTTTTGGATCAAAATAAAGAGAACTGCGATTTCTAATCCAGTTTCATGTTTCTAAATCACAATCCATATTTAATTTAACTGTGCGAGAATCTAAAAAGATCGATATTCTATTCAATTGAAAGCATGTAAAAAGTTTGCCAAATGTTATTTTAGTACTTCATAACAAAAGCAAAGTCACAACAAAATATAAATTTTCAGTGGCACTGGCTTGAATTAAACCATATGATAAGCGTATTTTGCAATAAGGCTCACATGAGTAATTCTGGATATTTTTCTGTACATAGTTTTCTAATATATTACTTCCTTCTATTTTCTTTAAAAATCAATCATATAATTTAGGCCAAAATGATATACTCTAAATGAATTTCCATACAAAGTATTTTTAATATGTTAAAAAATTAAGCTAGAGATTATTCTCTCCTTACAACAACTTACTAAAAATAACCAAATTCTCTAAGATAAATATGGTATTTTTCAAATTTCCATGCACATTTCAAAATTATTTCTAAATTGTTTGATGCTCACATTCTTCAAAATTAATTTGACACATTTCAATTATTTTTTAAGATATCCGACCGCTTGTGACAACTTTTAATTTTAAAAAAATAAACATTTATGGAGACTTTTTTTTTTGAAGTTTGTAAATTTTTGGTATATTTTAAGATAAGTATGCTAAAGATTAGAAGCGGAAAAGAAATTATTATCTTTAAAATGGGAAAAAGATGGTGGACGTTTGCAGAGCCCATTCTGCACCAGAATTTATAAACAAATTTTTGTTTTTTTCTATTCTGACGAGTAGATATGTTATTCATTTTTGAAATGATCATCAGGATAGGGGTATTTTCATTTTTTCAAAAACTAGCTAACTTTATCTTAGTTATTATATGAAATTACTTAAAAAACCAGTGAATATAATAGCATAAGGGACTGTAAATTTTTAACAAAACAGTGATTGATAAAACTGAAGGTTAAAACACTTATAATACTATACAGAAGAAACAAAAAAAAATTGCATTTCATAATTTTTAAAACTTTTTAGGAATTGCTGTCCCTGTTAGAGCATTTTCAAAAAAAAAACACACATTTCGAAAAAAAACGCGTTTTAACATATGACATCTTGCTTAAAGTAATCACATCTACTTTTACTAAAACACTAGTGGTTTTTGTTCTAGAGACTGGAAAATGATAATTTTTTAAAACGAATAAGATGGTCTATAAAATAAAATCATAAAAGAAATTGGCAATTTTTTGCAAAATTCGCAATTTTAGGGTAGTCGGATAACAAAATATGAAAAAATTCAAAATTTTATAAATTTTAATAAAACCTAAATTAATGTATTACAAATTTTTTGAAAAAAATTTTCATTCTTAGAATTAGGTGGATAAATGACTTAAACGGAAAGGAAAAATTATTCTGGACTAATTAATTTTATAATAATTTCTATGGAATAAAATTGGACACATTTGTTGTCTAAAAGCAGAATAATTCGCTAAGGTAATAAATATACTAAGCTGTGAATACAGCATGGGTAGTGGATTCTATATTTATCAATAATGATTGAATTTTTTTCCGCACATTTACAATGGGAAAAGTTAAGGATTTCCACTATCAATTGTATTTACACTTTCCGTATCAATTGTAGTTATAAATTGTTATTATAAGGTTAAAATGGATTATATTTTCAATAAATTTACCTGTCGTATATTTTATTTTAAATCTTCAAGTTCCTTTTTGAGTGTTTATGGGTACAGATCACTGCCATCAATTCAGATTAATTACTGCGTTTGGCAAACATAGTTCCTTTAGGAAGTGAATGCATGAAACTACATTTTATCATATATGAAAGTAGGTTATACATAAGATGGAAAACAATAATTACGTTCTAGATTAAAATAATTAACTGTAAGATTATTTTGTCTTCTTTTGTAAAAGTTTGCTTTTTCAGATTTGAAAAGTACGTAGTATTTAGAGTTAATATTATTTTAGCAAATTTTCAAAAATATTTTCCTATGTATTTATGGGAGAAAAAAACATATTCCTATCCCATCCGATATTCTAAACGAATTTTTATAATAAACCATTTTATGAATTTTTGAATACAATATTTCGTAAACCATTCCAAAAGGTTCTTGAAACTTGTCTTTTCTACGGCAAAATGAGTTGAATAATTTTTACATCGTTTTGATTAGCCTGTACTCTTAAAAATAACATCTTAAGAAGTTTAATTTTGAAGCTGCATAAATTATCTTGTTCTATTAAGAAACATTAAAATTCGAAGTACTTCTAAATAATTATATTTTTTCTAAAAATTGTAAATATTAACATTTTTGGAAAGAGTCATACGTAATGTTAAAGATAGAGTCACCACTATTATCAGAATTACACACAGATTAAATAAACTGGGTAAAATAATTGCATGCAACTGCAGCATTTTCAAATTTGTCTAGTTCGTGATATCTCAGTTTCTGCTACTGAGTTTGATATACAGAAAACGAAATTTTAAAGTTTTCGCGGAATTTTTCGAACGTTTTCATATAATTCAGAGGACAAACTCGTGATCTGGCTGGAGATGCAGTAATTTTGAATCCAAAATATAGAATAGTTCAGAGTTTCTCAAACTGTGGGACGCGTCCCCTAAAGGTGGTAGGATAAACCTACCAGGGTAGGCTTGAGTTTATTCGGCAATCGAAAACCAAAGACTATTTAAAAAAGTATTAATTTACTCAAAATAAACAAATGAAATACATTTTGACATAATAATAATGAAATAAACGTTTACACTGACATAATACACATATATATATCAGTACTTTGCAATGTACTTTATAATTATTTTACGAACACTAAGTTAAGAATTCTAATTTAACTACTAAGTTGATAACAAGTTTAATAATTACCAGCGAACCCACAAGATCTTGCCATATGCAAAAATATATACAAAAATTATCACTTTCCTAGACAATTTGTACCGTTTATAATTAATCTCTTAAAGGTCAATTAAAAATTACGGGATTCTCTCCCCAATCTCACCGTGTTTTAATACGTATGCGAGTGCATGCGGCGTCTGTGTCTGGAGAGGAATAGAAAAGGAACAAATAAAAAAATATTCTGAAATATATATATGTGTTGCAAACCCTGTCAAGGTCCTTTTATTACACTCCAAAGCTTTCGGAATAGTTTTATGGTTAGCATTGCAAAAAAATATCGTAGTTAGGAAAGACGTATATATACTTCCGGGGCAATTAACGCACTGGCTGAGCGCTGGACTTTTATATACGCATGTAGCCCTTGAAAATTTAAATCGTATTTTAGTATTAGAGTCAAAGTATGTTATTACGGAATTTAACATATTGTTATTGAAGCAGTGAGGTGGGCGCGAGGAAAATAATGATTGAATAGTGGGTCGCAAATATGGAAAATAACATTATTGAAAATTCTGAGAAAATGGGGAAATTGTCATTTAGTGAAATGAGAATTTTAGATAGAAAACGTTAGGTTATGCTAATGATTTTGTTAAAAAATGCTGATATCCAGTCGTTCCTAAAAGCTTTCGTGTCAACTTCAATAAAACTTTAATTAAAAACAATTGTATAACCTTCTGTTTTCATATTCATAAATTCCATAAAAACTTATTTAATACTCTGGATAATCATATCATATAACATCAACTCAAAAAGGTTTCAAATGGTTCCAAGCCTCATTATTTTTTCGACAAATATTCATTTCTTATAAATAATGCCCATTCAAAGAAGGATTAAGTCAATTTAAAATGTATATAACATATATACTTCTTAAAAAAAATGCTATTAAAATGATTTCCTCACATTAGCTGTGCTTGTTATTTTTAAGTAAAAATATTTTTTTTTTAGCTCATCTTCTAAATTCTGTTGTGATGCTCCCTTTCTTATGAAAAAATCTCTGTTTGAACGTACCTTTAGTAGTGTGCGTTTCAGCTATTCCTGCTAAATTAAGCAACCCACAAGTGTGAATTTTGGCACGAAGAAGTTTTAGGTCACTATTCTATTAACTTCGAAGGAGTTATTTTAAAATTTGCTTCAGATGTTTTTTAAATTAAATTTTTAAACGATTTTCCTACAAACTGCTGATATTTTTTCACTCACGTTAAAGTTTCCAAAATTAATGTTTCGAATTGTTTTTTGGAGAATTGTTGCATTATTTATTATAAATATATATATTTATTTAAGGTTATATTAAGTCTTTTTTTTTCTTTGTGGCA
The DNA here is from genome assembly GCA_019973975.1 of Trichonephila clavata. NCBI lineage: Eukaryota > Metazoa > Arthropoda > Arachnida > Araneae > Nephilidae > Trichonephila > Trichonephila clavata. The sequence continues at coordinate 28,677 of BMAO01002404.1, forward strand.
GAGTTACAATTATTTTTTGAAAAGTTTATACCAAAAAGATTTCTTTCAAAATTATTTTTTTTATTTGACAACGAACATTTGTTTATATTTGCTACAAAAAGGGTTTTACGAAAATTGATCCCCAAGGGGTTCTGCGGGAGGTTAAGGAGAGATATAAATATTTATTCCTATTTTTGAGCTATTAAATGCACAGTCTTGAAATTTGGTCAGCAGATTCCTTTCAGAGGGTTGAAATATGCTACCAAATGGGTTTCGTGTAAATATATCCCCCCAAGCGGCGTTGTGGGGCTTAAGGGTTTTATAGATAATTATTTGCATTTTTAAGCTACTGGATGTACAGTCTTGAAATATGATAATCAGAATCTTTCATGGATTAAAGAACCCCTATATAATGTGTTTCGTTAAAATCGAACCCTACGTGGCGTTGAAGGGGGCTCAAGGGTCGTTATAGATAATTTTTTTCATTTTTTAATTAATAGTCTCACAGACTTCAAATTTATTAAGCAGATTCATTTCATACAGTATAGTTCCCAAAATGCGTTTTGTGAAAACAGACCCCCGAAAGTCAATTTGCGGGGGCTCAAGAGCCGTCAAAGGTAATTATTCCCATTTATAAACTATTAGACGTACAGTCTGGAAGTTAGGTAAGCAGATTCCTTTCGTAGAGTAGAGAACCGTTACAAAATGGATTTCGCGAAAATCAACCCTCAAATTTCATTACGGGGAATTAAAGTGCGCAAAAATATATATTTCCGTATTTAAACTATTATATCTACCTGCTTGAAAATTGGAAGCAATGTTCCTTTCATGGAATAGAGTTCTTCTAACAAAAAGGAAATTCGATCCTTAATAAGGGTTGCGGGGGGTAAGGGAGTTACAGAAAAAAAATTCCTGTTATTGAAATGTTAGACTTATTTACTTGAAATTGGTTAAACATGTTATTTTTTGTTGTTGTTGAGTAGAGATCCACTAAGGATGTGTTTGAGGAAAATCAACTCCTGGGGAAGCAAGAGGATACTGAAGCGCATCTTGACAAAAAAATCTTTTTTTGTATTACAAAGACTATAATAATATAATAATGGGATTTGGTGTGCTTTTTTCTTTTGTTGAATTCAAATCCGCTACGAAATGTTGTTTTGGAGAATGACTTTGAACAAGATTACGGGGGTTATTGATAATCAAAATTTCGTTTCCGCTCTATTAAATTTAAGCTTGAAATTTGGCTCTTGCATGTTTATTTTAAGGAGTAGACATCCAGCGAAAATTGGTTTTGCTGAAATTCACTTGGTTATAGGGTTACGAAGTTCAAACATCATTCTATACTTCAATTTTAGAGATTGTTAGAAAATACAATTTAGAAGTTCTTTCCTTTTTTCTTATCAAGAGGTGAGAGTTACAGGTATAAATAATATTTTTCAATACAATCGAATTCTTAATCCTAGGACTTAGGTATCAACAATATATGTATATATATATATATATATATAAAAAAAAAAAAAATAATATATATATATATATACATACATATACATATATATATATATATATATATTTGCTCTAGTATGTCTGTGGCTAAATCTATTCTATCATGACTACAGTTATCTTAGGTATATAACTAATTTTTGTATATTTTTGTAATATATATATATATATATATATATAAACAGTGTATATTTAAAACACATCATGAAATATTCAGCAAAGCGGGTGGCTAACGGCTAGTTAATGTGTATTTGTTGTGTATAGCTCTGTTATTCTTTTAAGAAATATTGATAACCAGTAGTGGGGGGAAATCCGCCGTGTAGATCTAATTAATTGGACATGCTGAACTACAACGTACTGTAGTTGGAGTGGTGTGGAAGTTAAAAAAAGACAAGGTCAGATTTATTCATCTACATTTAATAATGGCATTAATTTACAGGTTCCGTTACTAATAGCCCTTTTGCAGCTTTATTGTACGACGTATATGTAACATTTAATGTAACATAATTTGATACCAAATATGATAATGCAAGAAACGCTGTGGTTTTTTAAAATTGTTATGAAAATTAAAAGGCTTTGGCATGTAATTTTGGACGAAACGTTTCATATTTTTTTATATTACTTTTTATTAAGATGCACTTAAAAAAATTCCTCAATCTGTTCCGTCACAAAAATATTCAACTGAGACATACATGTACACTAAATGTACATTCCTGATAAACAGGAAAACCAAGCTCTAAATGTTTTCCACTACTTTACAGAATATTATTGCGAGATAAATATATTTAAATCGCAGAGAATTTTAAATAAATGTGCTTGGAAAATACTCAAACTGTTTTCAGTTATATAATTAGGGATGAAATATCTTTAATTAGTATAATGAAATCACGGAGAAAAAAAAAGAATCTGTTTTTTAAAACGTTTATATGACATTACGTTGAGAATGTTGTTATATCACAATGGATAAAACATTTAATTTAATTGATACGAGGGGATAAGTTACCTTTTATTTTGAAGTACTTGCAGAGTCAGAACAGAAATCACAGCTTTAAAAACATGACAATTGTAAGAATCAGTATTTCTATACATTTTGGTTTAGTTCAATTTTTATATTAGTGAACATTTCCCATTTCTCAAGAAATGTTTTGGATCACGATAAAGAGAACTGCGATTATTTTTAATCCAGTTTGTTGTTTTTAAATCACAATCCCTATTTAATTTAACTGTGCGAGAATGTAAAAAAGAGTTTTGAAAATGATATTTCAGCGCTTCATACTTAACGCAAAGTGACAAGAGAAATTAAATTTTCAGTGTTACTGGCTTGAATTGAATCATGTCATAAGCTCCTTTTGCAATAATATATGATAGATATTTTTGTATACATACTTTTCTAATGTATTACTTTCTTCAATTTTATTTAAAAATGAATCATATAATTTAGGCCAAAAGGATATACTCTAAATGAATTTCCGTACAAAGCATTTTTTTAAATATTTTAAAAAAAGAATGTTAGAGATTATTTTTTCCTTACAAGAGATTGCTAAAAATAACTAAATGCTAAGATAAATATGATAGCTTTTTGATTTTCATGTATATTTCAAAATTATTTCTAAACTGTTTCATGCTCACGTTTTTCAAAATTTAACTTTGACACATTTCAATTATTTTTAAGGTATCCGATATTTGGTTACAACTTTTGATTGAAAAAAAACTGGATACATATGGAGATTTGTTTTGTGGTTTATAGATTCCTTAGTACTTTTTAAGAAAAAAAAGCAATATATTGTTAGATGAAAAAAATGAATTATTTTTTTTTAAAGGGGAAAAATGGTGAACATTTACACAAAATAAATATAGCCCATTCTGCACGAACATATTATGGACAAATTTTCATTTTTTCGATTCTGATGTGTTGCTATGTTATTCAATTTTGAAATTACCATCCGTATAAGTGATATTTTCATTTTTACAAAATCTAGAGCATTTTACTTTAGTCATTATATCAAATTGCTTAAAAAAACACAGATTATATTAAAATAAGGGATTTTAAATTTTGTAGTAAAATAGAGATAGATAAATCTGAAGGTTAAAACAACTCTACTGTGATATAGAATATACACAAAAAATTCATTATTAGTTCATCATTTATTGTTCATTTCATTATTTTCAAAACTTTTTACCAATCGCTGACCCCTTAAAAGATTTAAAACACACACACGCTCATTTCGAGAAAAACGTGTTTTAAAGTATGACATCTTGCTTAAAGTAATAGCATCCTCTTTTACTAAAATACTAGTGGTTTTTGTTCTAGAGAATGGAAAATGATAAAATTGGTATTTTTGTTAATCTAATAAGAGGATCTATAAAATAAAATCTTAAGAGAAATTACCAATTTTTCGAAAAATTCACAATTTTAGGGCAGTTGAATAACTAAATATGAAAAAATTCAAAAGTTTATACATTTTTTGGGAAACACTAAATTATGTTTTACAAAATTTTTAAAAACGTTTTCATTCCTGGAATAAGGTGGGTAAGTGACTTAAACGGAAAAGAATTTCTCTTGTGGACTAATTAATTTAATAATAATTTCTATCGAATAATATCAGATACATTTGTTGTCTAAACACAGAAACATTCGCTAAGGGAATAAATATACCAAGCTGTGGATACCGCATGTGTAGTGGAGTCCATATTTGTCAGACATGATTGCATTTTTTTCGCGCATTTATATTGGGAAAATGCTAAGCATTTCAACTATATCAATAATATTCCAATGTAACAATTGTACTTATAAATTGGTATTATAAAGTTAAAAGGAATCATATTTTCAATACATTTTTCTGTCGTATACTTATTCTAAATCTTCAAGTTCATTTTTGGTGATTATTGGCTCAGATCACTACCATCAATTCAGATTAGCTACTGCGTTTTACACAAACGTAGTTCCATTCCGAACTGACTGCACTAAAATATATTTTATGATATCTAAAAGCAGATGATACATAAAATGAAAAATAATAATTTCATTTTAACTAAAATATTTAACTGTCAGATTTTTTTGTCTTCCTTTGTGAAAGTTTCTTTTTTCAAATTCGAAACGTACTTTGCATTTAGAGTTAATATTATCTGTACCGAGTTTTTTAAATTATTTTGCTTTGTATTTATGAGAGAAAACAACATATTCTTATTTTATACGATATTCCAAACGAATTTGAATATAAACCTTTTAATGAATTTTGGAGTTCATTATTTCATAAACCATTCCAAAATGTTCTTGAACATGAAATTTCCTGTGGCAGAATGAGTTGAATAATTTTTACATCATTTTGATCATTTTGTACTCTTAAAAATAACATCTTAAAAGTTTAATTTTGAAGCTGCATAAGTTCTCTTGTTGTATTAAGAAACGGTAAAATTGGAAGTATTTCGAAATAATTATATTTTTCTTAAACTTGTAAATATAAATATTTTTGAAAAATTAATACATAATGTGAAAGGTGGATTCACCACTATTATCAGAAATACAAATTAATTAAATAAACTGGATAAATGCATGTAGTTGATATTCTATGAGAATTCCTCTAATTCGTGATATCTCAGTTACTTGTACTGAGTGTGATATGCAGAAAAAGTAAATTTAAAGTTCTCGCGAAATGATTCGGAAGTTTGCGTATACTTCAAAGGATCATCTCATGATCCGTCTAGCACTTCAGTAATTTTGAATCTACATATAAAAGCAGCGTTTCTGAAATATGAGGCTCACCCTCTGGCGTGGCATGGTAAAACTACGATCTGAGGGCGAGTTTATTGGGTAATCGAAACAAGAGTACATTTAAAAAATTATTAAATTACTCAAAATAAGCAAATTAAATCTATCCAGGCATAATAAATATGAAATATACATTTACACTGATATAATACACATAAATATATCAGTACTGTGCAATATATTTTATAATTAATTTTAGAACTAATTTAAGAATTCTAAGTTATTTATTAAGTTAAGAGCAAGTTTAATAATTACCAGTGATCCCAAGGCCTTGTCAAATACAAAATTACATTGCTAGACACCGTAAATGCAACACCCTGAAGGAAGCACGCAAATAACATGAAATTTACACCACGCATTAGAGGAGGTGAGAATTTGCATATGGTTAGAATTTCAGCGCAGACACACATCCCGCACGCCTGTGGCGCCACCTCAAAGCGCTATTTAAGGCATGGAGATTTCTACAATTTCAAGTTCGGTAATTGTGTTTTCCTTGTGGCTTTTTCAAAAAACGATCAGTTATGCCTCGTAGAAAACAGCGATCAGCTTTTGTTCAAGTATCCGAGTCCGACAGAGGAAGGATAGTTGCCAACCAAGATTGTGTATTATCTTTCAGGGAAATCGGTAGTCGTATTGGATGAAACCAAACAACTGTAATGGCGGATATGTGACCGTTGGATGCAGGAGGGTACGATGGACCGACGTGGTCGATCGCATCCACCGTAGTGCACCATTTCACGAGAGGACAGGCAAATTCTGTTCATGGCTGTGACGGATCGCACAGTCACATTACGAACCATAGCACAGCACATTGGGTCAGTAAAGCATCATTCAGAGTTTGCGCGTACCATTCGACGCCGTTTACAGCACAGGGGTTTTGCCCGCAATACGTCCATTGCTTGGTCTACCCTTTACGCAGAACCACAGACGTCTCCGCCGCAAATGATGCGATGAAAGAAGGATGTAGATGACAGTATGGAATGAAGTTGTCTTTACTGACGAGTCACGCATCTGTCTGCAATACCACGATGGTCGGATTCGAGTCTGGAGACACCGTGGAGAGAGGATGCTGAACAGCTGCGTTATGCACCGTCACACTGGTCCTGCGACAGAACTTATGATATGGGGCGCGGTATTGGATAACACTCTCGCACTCCTCTAGTACGCATCGCCGGTACTTTAAACTGCCAGGGCTACACCTCCGAGTTGTTGGAGTCGGTTGTCCTTCCTTACATTTAGTGCATGGCCACAGCCATATTTCAACAGCATAATGCGCGACCACACTTGACACGCATTTTTCAAAGGTTCTTTGCCAATCACCTGATTGAATTGCTTCCCTGGACGGCTCGCTCTCCGGATCTTTCGCCGATAGAAAACATGTGGTCTATGGTAGCTCAACGATTGACCCAGATTACACCCCCAGCTGCCATACCAGATCAACTTTGGCAACGTGTGGAAGCTGCTTGGTCTGCTATACCCCAAGAACACATCCAAAGTATTTTTGTATGAATGCCGAAGCGTGTGGTAGCGGTGATCTCCAACAATGGCGGCTACTCTGGCTACTGATTCTGGCAGGAGCTATACTTCACAGAAGTCTATAAATTTAATCATTTGATACTTGGTCAACATGTTATTTACAAAATAAACTTTTTGTGCTATCTCTTGTCTTTCTTGGTGTTGCATTTACAGTGGCAAGCAGTATCTATACAAAATTTGACAATTGTCTTGATAATTCGTAAGGTTTGTAATTAATGTCTTAAATTAACAAGCTTTTTTGTAATTACAAGAAGTTTCTTTGTAAAAAAATATAATCAATGTCATAAATTGGGTAAGAAATAAATACTTGCGCTTACAAAGAATGGGTCAGGAGCAATGAAAACTTAAAACAATCCTTAGAAATGCCACAACACTAGAATTCACGAAATCCCAGGATGTCTTCACAGCACTCAGACACAACTAACAGTGTCTAGAAATACAAATAAGCAATGCATTCAGGTAACGGTTGTACATTTACATGGAATCTCTATTGTCCAATCATCATAATAAGTTGAATAACAGTCTTTGGTCCTATTCAACAGCCGAAGTATTAACTAATCGCTTTTGCTGACAGTAGACAAAACAATGTTTTGTTTTGGCGAGCCGCTCCGTATTTACAGTCTGCACGAATTTTTCTCGGAAAAACTCATTTACATGATGATTTGCGATATTAGTAGATTTATCCAATTTCAAGAAGCAATTTGTTCAAAAGAGCGCACAATTTTTTAATCACAATATGGCTGGCACTAATAAAAAATAATTACTAAACCTAAAAGTATACAAAAATTCGAAGCCAAAGGATAGAAGTATAAACTAAACACACTTAAATCTTATACTATAAACTAAAACTATACATATATGTGGGACGGCGTCTAGGGGAAGATTCGATTTTAATGTTAAAATAAGCACGCAGAGTTAAGATAACCTAATTTATTAAAAACACAACTAAAACATTTACTATCTACAAAGGGTTTTAAATAATTCGAGATAGCACCATACCAATTCCGAAAACACGTACTCTTTCTCAAACAACGGAGAGACCGATTTCCTCTGACCTGCCTTCGTTCTAGCTTTGGTGCCACTCCCAGTTTCTTTTCTGCCACCTCATAAATGCATGACCTCACTGTATCGCGCAGCTAAAACTCACGTGGTTTCTATTAGTGGTGCCATCTCTTACAATAAAAAATCAAAAGAAATAAAAGAAAACTTGCACTCCTTTCCTACATATATTTAGTCACAATACAAAAACTAAAAAAGTAGAAAATATATTAAAACTATTTTAAAGTACTAAAAAGAATCTAAAGAATATAAAATAATAATGTTTGCAAATTCGAAAGTTACCGCGCAAACACAAGTGTCAAACGACCAACTGTTATTTGTTTGCATGATCGCACGTTGTTAATCACGTGATTACGGCCACAATCGCAGCGCCCTCTAGTGATGAATCAACCCCATTGGACGAGTGGTGGCAGGTCTGTAGGCGGGGCTTTTAGGTGAGGATCTTTGGCAGCTAGGTTTTGGAATTTGTAGGGAGAGAGAGTGTCTTCCAATTTGGATGTAGTTAGTGATGAGGATATTGGCTCAAAAAAGGATGCCCATGGGGTTGTGAGTGTGTGTAATGATGTGTGGTGAAGCAATGTCCAGTAGGGGAAAAAATTTAAAACAAGTATGAAAAAACCGACCGGTGGGTTTCTGCAAGGTGGACACCCTCCTTCGCATAGACCACGCACGGCCGTGCTGCAGTTAATAATAAATAACTAAAGTCATGATTAAATTTAACAAAAAAATATCTGGGAGGCTCGAGCCCGAGCCACCTGCATGGTAAAGCAATGCTCTAACCGTTCGGCCACTCAGAGCGTTCTTCCTTCGTCCGCGTTTGCCTTAACTTTAAGTAGCCTTATTTACTCTCAAATCATTACGATTAAGTAAAGAGTACGCTCTATTTATATTTATTATAAAGCTGAACTTTCCAGACCTGCCTTAAATATCTTTTTCAAATTTTCAATCGTTAGTAAAATACTTTCTATTCATCCATTGACAGTAAGAATCGACTTACATATTATTTTAATATTACTTGTTTATTTAGAATGTATCTCTATTGACAGTGGTGAATTCTGGTCTATTTTAAAGTTTTCTGTTGCAATACATATAATGATTTTCCATTAATATTAATATTTATACTTTCTCTTTCAGCTAGACAGAAGTAAGAGTGTATAAATGTTGCACTATGATGAAACACGAGAGCTAACGTCAAAGGACGTCGTAGTTCTGAACCACGATACAAATACGAAATCACCTCTGTCAAACTCCTTTTAAAACTATGACACTACGCAAACGATTTTAGGAACACGTTACCTTTTAACTTATCTTAATGGAACAGTATAATTTTTTGGATTCAAATTTAGAAGTTTTATTTTAAAATGTGTTCATTGATCAAAATTATATAAAGTATGTTCAACTAATTGTGTCGCACTTAAGTCTAGTTTCATGAGTGGTTTTTTGTAAAGAATGATTTATAAAATAATTTTTTCAAAAAATAATTATTATACCTATAGCATAAAAATTTCAATTAAAATATCGTGTAATAAAAAAAAAATATTATTTTCCTTCAAAGAGTAAAATCTTAAGAAAAATTCTAGAAAATTTGCAAAAAGAATTATAGAACCAATCATTAAATAAAATACTAAGCAATAAAACAAGAAAGAAACTCTTAAAATCAGAGCAAAATAATCTGTGTAGCAATGTTTCAATCTATACTCAATTAATTTCGTCTTTTATGTGTAATCTGAAGAAATGTATTTGTTTCAAGTTCACTTCCAAAAGTTGAGATATATAATGAAGCGTTGTAATTTTGGGAAATGTTGCTAGAAATGTATGTGTTTGTAAGTGCACAAAACAGAACCTAAAAAGTAATAGTTCAAAGTCTTGGAAGAACTTATAAAATGTATTGATTAATTTGTTTGCAGTGTCTTCGTTTATTAATGAGAAAGCAGAACAGGTATCTTCTCTTTCAAGAAAATGCAAGTTGGAGAACTTTGAAATATCCAGAGTTTCTACCCCACCATCCGAACCTCTATACCAAGCTTGTCAAACAAGTGGGTCGCACGTGTCACGCCAGTACATAAGTTGCAGAACGCCAAGAATTTTTGAATACTTTTAAAAATCAAGCTTTTTAACTTTAAAGTAGAGAATTACTTTGGGAAATCATTCATATGTATAATACAATAACCGGAGTTGGTATTTCTGATGAACTTGTAGAAGTTTTGAAATAAAAACCAGTAACAATTGAAAAAGTTGGTTTGTCTAGAAACTGATGGTACACTTAACATGATCAGATGTGTTTTTGAAAGATTAATGGAAAAATACAAATAGCATAACAATATTTTAAAACATTTTTATTGGAAGATTTTCCAGAATATGGTAATTTTTAAAGGTTTAAATACCTTACCCCTTTTTAAAAAAAGAAAACAATTCTAAATTATATTCGAAATTATTCACTTAACCATTGACAAATTTCTTGAATTCTGGAAGACGTAGAGGGGTGAGCACACTGATGTATTATATTATATGTCATACTTTGATGGCTTTTTATTAATTTAATAAAACGATTCTTCAAATTGCTAGACGAAATCGTAATTTTCTTAAACGAATGGTTATAAACCTGCTGAATTAAATGATGGAAAATGGATAGAGGAATTATTTTTTACAGTTTTTATTATAGGTCATCTTAATCAACTTAATTTTAAGCTTGAAGTTTAAAATCATGATGCGTGTCAACGTTATTCGATATTAACTCTTTCATTCAAAAAATATTACTATGGCTAAAATAAAAAGAAAATTTGTCTCACTCTTTTAAAGCTGTACACATCTATATAGATAAATCACCTAAATTAAAATGTAAGTTTATGTTAACCAAAGTATCCATGTTAAATGTTTAAAAGTGAATCCAAGTTAATCGATTGAGGAATTCTCTTTTACTTAACCCGCGGTCACTCGCGCCTGTTTTTGCTACCTTCGTTACTCGCGGGGTGCAATGAACACCCAGAACTTTTGACACGTGTATTAAAGGATGGGAAAAAATTAAGTCAATTATGATGCATATTTATAAAGTACAAGATGTTTTTTGTATTATGCAAATAAAATTTTTAAATTTATTGCACACAAATAAGACTAATATTAATTTAAACTAAACCTACAAAATTTTCATTTTAAAACATATCATTTTATAATTTTTTCAAAAAACACAAGTAAAACGTTTTTTCCGGTAATAAACTTAGTTTCTAATTAATGTTAAGGATAGAAGAAAGTAGAAAAATATTTTAATCATTTTCCAAACATTCAGAGCAGACTGTATTCATCTGGTTTATATATATAAGCACATATTTTTCTTACATTGAAGGCAAAATGAATTGGGTTTTACATCTTTTACCCATGGACAATCTGTACAAAGCCTTTTTTTGGTGAATTAATGCTCTTTTTACTATCTTCTGTGTCAGTTGAGCCTCTTTTGAGTTTTCTTCAATTATTTGTTTCCGTAAATTTATTTGTTGTTTCTTGCTCAAAGTTTCTTTCAATTTTTGTGCCGTATCCAGGAGATGAACAGATTGTTTAATATGGTGGTCTTCTGAAATTACTTTGTCTTCGAAATCACTTAGTTCATTCTCATAATGTGTCGATACAGTATCTCATAGATGAACGACTCAATGTTCCTCCCTTTCCTATGAACTTTTTGCCTTAATTTCTGAAAAGTGTTTTGGAAAATTTTAACAAAAAATAATATTTTACAATTATTTTCAAGTTTTATATTTTTTTCCTACAATTATTGAAATTTTGAATAATATATACATACAGATTAATATATTTGAAAAGAAAATATTAATGGAAAGAGTGAAACACTTATCCTATTTTAGATGCTGAGTAGGAAAATATTCCTCAATCACTCGCGGGGTGCTCTCAGCACCCCAGGTAAACTTTTGAAGGTCATTCCGTTTCAATTGTCCGAGCGAGAGTGATTGCATCAGGCCTGAAGGTTCAATGACCTAAACTGTGCAGCTACTGAAAAAACACTGTTCTGCGCAGAATTTTTGTGAAATTCTAGGAACTATTACTTGTTGCTGTGGTGTATACAGCACCCCGAGCGAGTGATCGCGTGTTAACTACAAAAATTAACCCCCTTACATTCTGTTAATTTCGTTGATTTGTTTAATTCAGTACTCCATGGATTTCATTTACTCTCCGGCGATTGAAAGTGAGATAATTTTAACGTTGCACTGTTCAGCTGCAGGAGAGCTTTTGGCAACGGACCTCGTAGTTTTGAAACATAATAAAGTGACATGGATAACATTTCAGCTGGCACTCTCTCTGAGAACCACCTCATCACACTAATGGGAGGACGTTTGAGCTCTCGACAAATGTAACGTGCATCGCTCCCCAACAAGGAGGGCCATCCGTGGTACTGGGCTTGAACTCATGAGACACCAGCCACGAGTCCGATACCTTACCCACTCTGGCAGTCTGCACCATTAGCCATCTCCCATCATTCAATCAGGAGGCTGCATCCAAGAAGATGGGGATTTTATCTGCCAGCCTATTCTATTTGTTTTCTTCTTGAAGCAATGCCTCCACCTAACCATCCACGTCGATACCACAAGGCCACCTCTCGGTTCAAGAGAAGGGAGTATTTCAAACCATAGGTCTTTGATGGACTAGCCAAGCAATTAATACTAGTGACGGCTAAAGCTCATTTTGGGCACTGGGAATAGAAGATCTAATGGCCCCTTTGGAGCTAAGGGAAGGCTCTAGTATCCGGAGAAATCCAACTTATATGGGTCCCTCGTGACCCCAATCGATAAGCAATGATGAGTACCGCGTTGCCGATTATTAATTCTGTGACAAATGCTAAGAAATAAATTAACTACCTCGATGTAGATGGCAACATCTATGAAGCAATTACTTATCTATAAATCATGCTCAGTAACAAAAAACGCCACCAAGAGACCAGGAACTTATAAGAGTTCTTCATCTACCATACAACGCATTTGGTTTATTTATTTATGATGCATTTTTGACAATAGTGGTGAATCCGTTTCTTCTTTAAAGTTTCTGTTGCATTACATACATTACTTTTTCCTTTAATATTAATAATTAATTTTTCCCTTTTAGGGAGACGTAAGTAAGAGTGTATGAAAATCACACTATAAAGCAACACATGGGTTATTGTCCACAGACCTCGTAATTCTGAATCAAGCTCAAGAAACAAAGAACACTCCTAGTTGACAATCTCTTTTTAAAACTACCACACCTCTCCATCGAGTCTAAGAACACATAATATTTTTATTTATTTTAATGTAACAATAGAATATTTTGCTTCGAATTAAAAAGTTTTATTAAAAAGTTTGTTCGTTGCTCAAAAAAATGCAAAGAATGTTTAGCTAATTCTATTGCAATTAATTCGAAACTCAAAAAAGACCTTTTGCAAAAAATGATTTATAAAATATTGTTTCCAAAAAAAATAATAATTAAATTTATTACTTAAAACATCGTACAATGTAAAATATTTTGATCTAAAAAATATATGTACAAAGAAAATTTCTAAAAAAAAAAAAAAAAATATTATAGAATTATAATTATAAAAGAAAATATTTTAGGGCAATTAAACAATGAAGAAACTTATAGAAAAGTTTTTACTTATTACTAATTTTTATTTATTTCACACACAAAAGTCAGAGATTCAAAGAATGTCCACTTTTTCCTTATTTTTTATTTCCCTTTTTCCCCTTACATACTAGTAAATGATGAACTGCAGTTTTTCTCAAATCACTTTTAAGTGGAGCAATATTTATAAAGCATAGTAATTTTGGAAAATGGAGCCAATAACATATGTTTATAACCATACGTAAGGAAACTTCAAAATCACATAGAAGTGAAATTGATATTTAGTATTGAAATGTTTTGGAAGAACCTTCGAAATACACTGCTGGTCATACGAATTACAACACCCAGAAGAGCTCAGATATCACAGGGAATTTTATTTTGCTGGTAACTATTATACAAAGATCGATCCAACGATTTAAATTACAGGATTTGTTGACGTGTTGATGATGAGAGCGTAGTTAGTTTAGCCACCATTGTTGGCTATAACAGCTGCTACTCATCACGCCATTGTACGAGTATGAACGAGGCTTTGAAAGTATGCTTGAGGTACAGCAGTCCTTGTGGCATCCAAATACTGCCAAAGTTGATCTGGTTTAACAACGAGTGATGTATCCGAGCCTAGTCGTTTATAAAGCACATACCACATGTTGTTTTTGTGGTAGATCGGGAGAACATGTTTGAAGAAATTCAAGCTTATGGGTAAAGTAGGACTCTTAAAAATTGTGTGCCAAGTGTGATGTACATTAACTTGTTGTAAAATGGCTGATGGTAATCGATTAATTATATGGGAGGACCATGGGCTCCAACAACTAAGAAATGCAGAGCTCGTCTTTTAGTACGGCCGCGGTGGCCGAGTGGTCTAGGCATCGGATCATGGCTAGCGTGTCATGGGTTCGATCCTAGTACCACTAAATATCCGCCGTGTAGGGGAGCGATGCACGTTAAATCTCTCGAGAGCTCAAACGTCCTCCCGTTGGTGTGGCGTGGTAGTTAGGAGAGGGGGGTGCCAGCTCAGTTGTCGTCCGCGTCACTTGACCATGGTTCAAAATTACGCGGACCGTCTCCAAAAGCCCTCGTGTTGCTAATCAGTGCGACGTTAATATTCTCTCACTCTCACTTGTCTTTTAGTGTACTAACAATTCCTACTAGAGGCACACAGCAGTAAAATTGAGCATCACCCCCAAAACATGATACCAGGTGCATGAACGGTGTGGCGTTGCATAACGGAACATTTTAGAAACCTCTCAACATGGTGTGTGGGAACTCGAATCCGAACATCGGGATGTTGCAGACAGTAGTGGGATTTGTCAGTTAAAACAATACCTTGTCCAATCCGTTGTACATGTTCGCCATTTATCGCACATTTGGCGGAGCAAACTCCTTTCGTTTCAAGTCAAAGGTATATAAGTAATAGACGCCTTCCGGATAGTCCACTCTAATGCAAATGGCGTCAATTGGTACGAGCGGACACAGAATGGTGCATAACAGACTAAATCGATTTTTCTATGAATCGTGCTGAGGTTGCGTCAAAAATCTTTGACATGCGAATAATCCTCTTATGATCAGGGGCGATGGTGGAACGAGGTGGATATGAATGTATCCGTCAGTCTTTCAATTCCTTCTACATTCTAAGACGACAGATCCAGATTACAGTTTTTTGACTTCATCCAACACGTTGACTGATTACTCTGAAGGATCATCCAGAATAGCTCTTGACAACTATTCTTAGACGGCCGAATTTAAGAACGACCGATTAATATCTATTTTTTCCCACTAGGAATATAGATAAAAGGCCAACGCAAAAAAAAACACAGGAAAAAGCAATTGACATACTTTAAATCACCAATATGTTCTCATTTGAAATTGCGCTTGTAGGTGGCACTACGGTCGCCCGTGATATGTGTCTGCGCATTTATTCTAATGTTTTGCATATTTCATCTCCACCAACTCCTAAAGAAAATTTCACATTGTTTGCATGATTCCTTATAATTATTATCTTGGTTTTGGACTTTGGATATAATGGTCGTGAACTTTAGCTTAATGATCATAAAGACCACTAGGTGTCTTCTCTTTGTAAGCAATAACAGCTGGAGAACATTGAAATATCTTGATTTCGCTCCCTACCATCCAATCTTCTACACCAGGCTTGTCCAAGACGCGGGCCGCATGTGTCATGCAAGAACATAAGTTACAGCTAACAGGAAGTTTTTAAATACATTTATATATTATTTTTATTTATTCTAAAGTAAGCGAAAAACACTTTTTTAAAAGAGGTCATTCCTATGTATAATACAATAACACTAGAGTTGATATACTATATGTATTCATGAAAATTTTGAAGAAGCATAAATTACAACTGAATTCCACCTAAACGGCTCAACCTAATTAACACGAGATTAAATAAGGCTGATGCTGATGCTATTTCTGACGAGCTAAAAACCAGCTCTCTGGAAACGATTGAACAAAGATATCCAAAGAATGAGTGGCTTCATATCTAAACTGACGGCTCACAACTTCCAGAAATAAACGGAGCGGGTGTGAGATGGTTCTCGTCTGTGTTTGAAGGCTTATTGGAAGTGAGAAAAATCGCCACCAACTGCGATGGCGATTGCTTGGTTGTCTGTGAAGCTACAAGAAAGTACTAGCTGCTGGCCTAGCTCATACACAAGTTGTCTTCTTTATAGACTACAAAACTGTAATTTTAGCTCTATCAGCAATTATACACAAACTGAATGCCAAGGGGGTCTGGCACGTCCATAGGAGCCTATGTTAAACTGCGTAAGGTGATGTACTTTTTTCTGAGAAACTACTTAATTTTCATGTATAAAAGTTTCGCAATAGGTTATTTGTACTATCAATAACATTTAATAAAGTGTTTCGTCCTTTTATTAAAAATTAAATTAAGTATGGTTTTTTTTTATATTGTTCGATTTCTTATACTAATATTTAGTTTAAAAAAGTCAAATCTAAAAAGGTTTGCTAGATATAAATAATTTCCTCCATTAAAAGGTTTAAACATCTTTAAAAGTCTGTTCATTGGAAATATGTAGTTAATATGTTTTGTACTGTGTTTCTGAGAAAATGGTACATAAAGTGAAAAATTTTACATTTTGAGAAACCAGGTTTTAAAGTAAAAATTTGTATTTTTTAAAAGTATTTTAATTTTTTTATTACACTCCAGAAGCATATGAATCATTTTTTTTACTCTCTACTCATACAAAAGATTCTTTTTTAAAATTATTTTTAACAATTTTGCCTTTCTTTTGGATCTTGCCCTCGCTGGGCTACTGGAATTCTACTTGTATCTAGTTTTTCGAAACATGATACTCAGTTATAACTTTGTTCATTATCACAATGTATTCAGAGCAGTCATTTTGCTACATTATTCATATTGAACGGTGATATAGAAACATTTACTCCTTATTTTAGAGTTTTTAACTCCACAAGTGTATATCTTGGAATCATGGACCTTACAGTGTTATTAACTGATTCATTTAGGGGAGGGTTCTGAGTCTTTCCATATAAACATTTTATAATACATAGGATCATTTAGATCTCTAAAACATGGCTTCATTTATATCAATATGGTGCATGTGTTTATGATCATCGTGCATTTCGTTACATTCAGCTTCTGTCTTTTGAAACTTGCACCAGGCAAGTATAATTTTCAAGACACAATCCTTGTTGAGGGCTCTCATTTGAAGACAAAAGATGAAAATAAACAGGCTAAACCGCAGTTTTCATGCTGTGTAGCTAATATTTCAAATTTGCATTGTAATATTTCAAATAGCCATACCATAATAATTTTTTATGTCAATATTTTGGTGAGTCGGTTACGACCTCTAAGGCTTTTTCCAGCACTTGACTTTTTTTCTCAGTTTCACTTTTAAGATCTAAAAGATGTATACCAATACACTTTTTGATCAGTCTAAGACACTCTAATTTTTCCACTTAAACATCATATGAATTTGCTCTTATCAGAAACTATTTCAAGGTGAAACACAGGTGCTTCAAGCAGAGTTTGTTTGATGCACGTCAAGGAGTAGCTTCATTTTAAAAAATTAATTAAAATACTTCTAATTATCGTATTTGCTCATATCATATATCATTTTAAACTAAAATATTTGAACTTTTAGAAAATATCAAAACGTGGAAATCGATAAATTTTCAAAAATTCATGTGCCGTATCACCTTAACACAATTCAGTGCCGAAATAAAATTGCTGAGTTAATCTCTTATAACTGGACTGTGGCCTTAGAGTGGGTCCCAACTCATGTTGGGATCCCCACCAATGAAACAACCAATCAAAATCCAAAGCAGGGAGCCGAGTCGATTCAACCGGAAGTCTCCTTGAATCTCAGAACAGCTGAGAGCATTATTTCCCCACCCATTCATAAATATACTACAATGACCAAAAAAGCCAAGAGCCTTGGAAAGCCATGGAGAACTCTGGCCACTGTAGTACCAATCCCGAGACACCGTAAAAGAACCAAAGCTGTCGCTCACTTTCGCCTAACCACCGGGCGTGACTTTTTGCGAGTATACCTCCATTGGCTTTACCTGACTGATTAACAGGCCTGACCACTTTAGGGCTAGGCTAGAATGGATGGTGAACATCTGCCCCAATACATTGGACTCGATGAATACTAGCCTGATGGCATCGTCAGTTTGCTACTAATAGGCATGGTGTGAAATGGTCAAGAAGACAAAATTAAGCTTTCAATAAATAAATAAAGAAAGAATTCAAAAAGTTGGTTTGTCGTGAAATTGAATGTTTTTTATTAATTCCTGCAAATTTCTGAGGATATAACTCATTCAAGGACTAATTGTTTGAGAAGAACTGCATGGTAAGTCAAAATGAATATAGGAATTACAAACGGCTACAATTATTTAATGGAACAAATTTTAATGGTAAGATTTACACGGAATGTAGACGGAACTTTAGAATTTTGTATTCATACATCATAGGTGCCTTTTTTTTGTTCTCTTACACGAAACAATATCTAGGCAGTAAACAATTTCACGGCATACATTCTGAAGCATTTGTGCAGCATGGAAAGTACATACGTAACTGCTTAAAAATGGTGGTAAGTTCTTCCCCAAAAAGTTTAAGAACTGAAAGTACGCATCTGTAATGAATGCACTTGGAAGGAAATATGCGTAGGAATATTATATAATTCCTAATAATTGCACCTCATATAATTCCTTTGTAGGAATTATACGAGTAGCAATCATTAGGAATTATATAATATTCCTAAGCAGAATTCCTCCATGCAGGGAAATAAATCTAGAATATATAATATGGACCTAAATTATGCGCTTTTTTATTTTACAGAAAGAAAAATTTCTCAGAAAAGGATCTAAAAAAATACACATATTAAATATAATGTAGGAATTACACAAAATGTTCTTACGGTATGGTTTACATGATTTCTGTTTTCTTATTTTTGATGCATCAAAAAATTAGGAAAAACCATTACCCTGACTGAAAAAGCAATACGCCAGCTCTTCTCAAACTGTGCGTTGCACCCTTTTATGGGGCGTTATAATTCTATGAGGGCGTGCGAGTATATTAACAGTTGAAAACAAATGTTTATTGAAAAAATTTAATTTACTGAAAAAAAAACACACAAAAAAAGAATACATTCTGATATAATCGAAATAAATACACATTCACTCTGATGTAATACACTTAAAAATGTATCAGTAATGCACAATGCATTTAATAAATAATGTAACAATATTAAGTTAAGAACAAGTTCAATCATTACCTCTGACCGTATAGGATATTCTCATACATAATTACATATGTATTGCATACACAAATTAACACTTATTGTGATAATTTGCACGGTTTATTACTAATGTCTTAACTGCCGATTAAAAAGATACGTGATTCGCTCCCAATGCCAACGTGTTCTACGTATATGCGGTATGGAGGAGGAGAGAAAAGGAACAAATAAGCAAATCATCTTAAATAAATTAATCTTTCGCAAACATGGCGGTATCTTTTTATTGCATTCGAAATCTTTCGGAATAATTTATGTATACAGTTGCACAGAAACGATCACACTTCGGAAAGACGAGTATTTACGTCAGGAGCAAATAACGCTTTGCGTAAGAAAAACGTTTATAGACGCCGGTGGTACTTAAGAGGTAAAAGTCGTTTTGAAGCTTAAACCTCAAAGTATAGCATTATTGAATCCAATGCACTGCTATTGTATGGAAGGGAGAGGCGATGAAAATTAATATTGAATAGTCTGTCGTTAACATTATATAAGTTTGAGAAACGCTGCATTACGAAAATCCTGTTGGGGAAAGAAAAAAAAAGTGTCATTTGTGTGCAGTAAAACTGTTTTTCTGCGATTTACTTCCTGAGGCCGTGGTGCCGAATGGTCTAGCATCCTATCATGCCTAGCGTGTCATGAGTTCGATCCTAGTACCACTAAAGATCCGCCGTGTAGGGGCGCGATGCACGTTCAATCTGTCGAGAGCTCAAACGCCCTCCGTGGGTGTGGTAGTTAGGAGAGGGGGTGCAGCTCAGATGTCGTCGGCATCACTTGACCACGGTTCAAAATTTCGCGGACCGTCCCCAAAAGCCCTCGTGTTGCTAATCAGTGCGACGTTAATATTCTCTCACTCACGCGATTTATTTCTACGCTTTTTTTCTTGCGATCATTGTGTGTAATATTTTTAGGCAATAAATTATTTTCTATGGCGTAGGAACCACAGTTATGTCTGTATAAGTGTACATAAACGCAATTCAAGAGGCTCTGCTTTTTTATAAACAGTCTCACGTTAATGCACATTCAACTGCTTTCGCTCGATGCGCTAGCAGCATGCGCTTTATATTCCAAATTTTATTCAAGACACGCGTATTTAAGGATGCACGGAAAACCGGATTCTATGTGAGTTGATAAAATATATGAAGGGATCCAGCTTTCCAACAAATTGTAAAAGCATTTTCTTAAAATAAACTGGTGTGCAAAACTTAAGCAACATGTGGATTTATTGCCATAACTACACGAAAAATCATCTGAGAGACATGAAATTCTGAAATGAGGAGAGTATTATGTACGTAAAGGATGACGAGAAAGAAAGCATCGGCGTTGAAAAAGGAATACAATGTATACGGTATGGAATCAAACAAAAACAACTTTATTGAACGCATAGTACCGTGACTCTCATGATTGTCTATCCAACAGGAATAACAATAAGCAGATGTTCCTTAATATGGTATATGCCTTCCCCTCACTACAATGGTTACTTCGCACCGTCTCCGCATACTCAGAACCAGCTGGTGCAACATTTCTTGAGGTAGGAGTGACCATTCCTCAATCAAAATCAGTTTGAGTTTTTGGTTGTTCTCGGGATGATGTAAGCGCGCTGCAATACGTCTCCCCAAAGCATCCCACACATGTTCAATGGGATTTAAATCTGGGGAGCATGCTGTCCAATCCATTCGAGTGA